>CAKNYM010049549.1:125725-152918 GCA_932195095.1 Andricus curvator
CTCTCCCTCTCCCTCTCCCTCTCCCTCTCCCTCTCCCTCTCCCTCTGTCTACCTCTGTTTACCACCCTCTCCCCATCGCCTCTCTCTCTCACACACAAAATTTCACAGTTAATCCATCAAAGTTTCACTTCTGCCACGTGGCCCCACTTCCACACACTGATTTTTTTATTAGTGCTCCGCACTTGAGACACAATTTTCGATTTCATAACATATTATTTCAAAGGTATTAAAAATGAACTTTTTATGACACATGCATGATTTCAGCTCTTTTCGATGCCTATGAAGCGGGGCTAAAGCTCTACTTTTTACTCCCTAGGGACTGAAAAGTGACGTCAGAGGTCAATAATGAAAATTATACATCTATGAGCTCGCATTTTACGATTATCAGCCAACTCACCGTAAAAACTGTGAGGAATTTTTGGTGCAGATAATAGAATTTCGCAGTTATTTATGGAAATTTACCATATATAACTAATCAAATTACAGTAAATTACTGAAAATTTTCATAAATTTTCGGAAATTTATGAAAATTTTCAAACTGAATTTTGGGTCATTTATGATACGTTACCATATTTGCCGGTGAAATTACCATAAATAACTGAACATTTTCATACATTTCCGGAAATTCATGAAAATTTTGAAAAATGAATTTTGGGTAATTTATGGTAAGTTACAATATTTACCTGAAAAATTACCGTAAATTACCAAAAATTTCCAGCAATTTTTGTATTGAAGTTTTGATCTTTTGGAACAAGTTAACATAATTTCATGCTTCTTTATTCAAAATCTAATATGGACTGAAATCATGACTGTATTTCGAGAAATGTCTGAAATCATCCATTTGTTATAAAAAATATCGTATGCGCCAAGGGGGAGAGACACTTTTTCGACTTGTGTATGTTTTCAGTACTCTCTCTTCTCCCCCTCTTCACCCTCTAGGTGCATAATATATTATTAATGTAAATTCAAACTATTATTCATTAATTTACAAATTATCCCAATTTTTATTTATTTATCGTAAGCTTTACAGTCTTTCCCCTATTAGCCTTTTTTTCTCGTTTTTTCACTTAAATGCTAACTGAATTAATAGAGTCCAACAAGAAAATTTAACACTATTTTGTTTTTTGTTCTTGGTTGAAAATGTAATTATTTTGATGAAAATTTGTCATTTTGAGTTGAGAATTCAACTCTTTTGTTAAAAATTCAACATATTTACTGAAAATTTATCTCTTTGGGTGGAAATTTGATCTTTTTTGTTTATACTTTTTGGTTGAAAATACAACTGTTTTATCCAAAATTCGTAATTTTGTGTTGAAAATTCAACTATTTAAGTAGAAAATTCAACTATTTGTGGAGAATTCATATTTTCGTAGTGTGTTGGTTGAGGATTCAACTCTTTGGTTGAAAATTCGTCTTATTGATTGAATTCAGCTTTTTAAAATAATTTTTTGGTATAAATATCAACTAATTCAGTTTTCGTTAAAAATTCATTTTTTTCGTGAAGATTCATCACTTTAGTTGAAAATTTATCTCTTATCAGATAGTATGTGAAGAACTGTGAAAGAAGAAAAATGTCGTTCTGAGGGGTAGTTTAAAAAAATTAAAAAACACCGACAAATATTTTAAATTTCATTATCGGCCTTGAATGATTAAACACGACCATGAGACGACGACGAAAAAAATATTTTTTATGACACATGTATGATTTCAGCCCTTTCGGGCGCCTATGAAGCGGGGCTAAAGATCTACTTTTTACTCCCTAGAGACTGAAAAGTGACGTCAGAGGTGAATAATGAAAATTAAACATCTATGAGCTCGCATTTTATGATCATCAGCTCACTCACAGTAAAAACTGTGAGGAAATTTTTGTTGCAGATAATAGAATTTTGCGGTTATTTATGGAAAGTTACCATATATAACTGATCAAATTGCTGTAAAATACCGGAATTTACCGAAAATTTTCATAAATTTCTGAAAATTTTTAAAAATGAATTTTGGGTAATTTATGGTAAGTTACCATATTTACCTGTAAAATTACCATGAATTACCGGAAATTTCATAAATTTCCTGAAATTTATGGAAATTTTGTAAAATGAGTTTTGCGTAATTTATGGTAAGTTACCATATTTACCGGTAAAATTACCATAAATGACCGGAAATTTCCGGAAATTTATGGAAATTGTTAAAAAATAATTTTGGGTAATTTATAGCAAGTTACCATATTTACCTGTAAAATTACCATAAATGACCGAAAGTTTCCATAAATTTCCGCAAATCTATAGACACGTCTAAATTGAATTTTGGACAATATATGGTAAGTTACCATGAATCACCTCTAAAATTACCGCGAATTACCAAACATTTACGGCAATTTTTTCATTGAATTTTTGATAATTTGGAATAAGTAAATATAAATTTCATGCTTCTTCACTGAAAATCTAATATGGACTGAAATCAGGACTATATTTCGAAAAATGTCTGAAATCATTCATTTGTTATAAAAAAATATCCTGTGCGCGAAGGTGGAGAGGCGCTTTTTCTCCCCCTAGGTGCATAATATACTATTATATAACACACGCATGAATACGGTCGTTCCTCATGGCTGTGAAGCGAACCTGAAGTTCCCCTTTTCAGGTTCGCTCCACAGGCATGCCAGCCTAGTGTACACATTGGCATATTGTAAAAAAATGATGAGAAAGAGAAAACTTACTTAAGAAATGCTTTGGACCCCCCCCCCTACTCAAAAAAGACCTTACGCAATTAATGGACGCTCCTTTCTCAAAAAACTCTCATTATCTTATATTGCCTATGCTTACGATATAAACGACTGTATTCTTTTTGTTTGTTCCTGAAAGCAGTCTTACCGCCTTTTGAGCTCTGGCAAACAATCCTGATTGCCATTTGTCTAGCGATCTGTATAGTGCTGACCATTGGAGGTAATATTCTCGTTCTTCTGGCATTCATTGTCGACAGGACCATCAGGCAGCCAAGCAACTACTTTATCGCCTCTCTAGCTGCTACTGACATGCTCATAGGTAAATTTCCATCCTAAATTATTCCAACAGGGTTGCTACAGGTCAGGGAATTAATTTTATTCTTTTTTTCAAATTGAACAATTTTGTTGAAAATTTGACTTTTTAGGTTGAAAATTCATCTATTTTTGTAGGGGTTGCAACTTTCTTGTTTAAAAATAACAATTCTTTAGTTGAAAATTAATCTGTTTTTGGTTGAGGATTCAACGATTTTGTTGAAAATTGGTCTTTCTTGGGTGAATTTAACTGTTTTTGGTTAATAATAAAAATCTTTTTTGGTTGTAATATCAATTACCCATTACATTTTTCGATGAGAATTTATCTTTTTTGTTGAAAGTTCAACTACTTAAAATAAAGTGAAACTACTTGATTAAAACTTGATTTTTTTGGTTGATTCATCACTTTGTTGAAAATGTTTGTTGCACGAAATTTTAATATTTTGTTTTAAATTATTTTTCTTGGTTTGATTGAAAATTTACATTCTTTAGTTGAAAATTCAACTATACGGTTGAAAATTCACTTTGTTTCAAAATTAATCTTGTTGGTTAAAAATTTGTCTTTTTGGTTAAAAATTCATTTCTTTGGCTGATAATTAGTTTGTTTATATTGAAAATGAATTGTTTCAACCAAAAATTAAACTATTTCATTTCTCGTCGGAAATTTAACTATTTAGTTGAAAACTTATTTTATTTGGTTGAAACTTTATATTTTTACAGAAAATTTAGCTATTCTATTTCAAGTTGAAAATTTATCTGTTTTAGGTGAGAATTCAACTATTTTGTTGAAATTTCTTCTTTTTGGTAGAACAGTAATCTCATCAGTTGAAACTGCATCTTTTTGGTTCGAAATTATGTTTTTTGGTTGAAAAATGAACTATTCTTTGGATAAAAACATTATTTTTGTAACTGAAAATTCAACTGTTCAATTTTTGGTTGAAAATTTATCTTTTTTAGTTGGAAATTCATGTATTTTATTAAAAATATGTCTTTTTTGGTATAAAATTAATCTTTTAAGTTGAAAATTCAACTATTTTCTTAAAAATGAGTTTTCTAGTTAAACATTCGTTATTTTTATTACACACTCATTTCTTCAACTGAAATTTTAACTATTTCACTTTTTGTGGAAAATTTATAGTTTTCTTTTTTTTTGTTCAAAATTTACTTTTCTTAATGAAAATTTGACTATTCTATTTTTGGTTGGAAATTTATCTTTTTCAGTTGGAAATTTATATATTTTTTTGAAAATTTCTCTTTTTCGGTATAAAATTAATCTTTTGGATTCAAAATTGAACTATCTGGTTGAAAGATATTTTTTTTTTGAAGATTCATAATTTTAGTTCCAAATTTATTTCTCGAACTGAAAATTTAACTAGTCCATTTTTTGTGAAAATTTTATAGTTTTGATAGAAATTTAATCTGCTTGGTTCAAAATTAAACTCTTTCGTTGAAAATTTATTTATTCGGTTAGAAATTTATTTTTTACTGAAAATTTAACTATTCTATCTTAAGTTGGAAATGCAGCTGTGTTAGGTGAAAATTCAACTATTTTGTTGAAAATTCGTCTTTTTTGGTAGAAAAGTAATCTCATTAACTGAAACTTTATATTTCTGGTTAAAAAATTATTTCTTTGGTAGAAAATTTAACCATTTTCTTGAAAATTCGTTTTTTTTAATTTTTTTTTCTAACTGACAATTTAACTATTCTATTTTTTTGAAAATACATCTTTTTTTGTCGGAAATTCATGTATTTTATCGAAAATATATCTTTTTTGGTATAAAATTATTCTTTTGGGTTGAAAATTCAAATATTTGGTTAAAAATTATTATTTCTGGTCGAAGATTCATGATTTTAGTTCAAAATTTATTTCTTCAATTAAAAATTTAACTATTTTTTTTTGTTTGGTTAACAATTCTTTTATTTAGTTGAAGATTTATTTTTCCAGCTGAAAATGTAACTATTCTATTTTTGGTTGACAATTTATCTTTTTCAGTTGGTTAAACAACTGTTTAGTTAGCTATTTAACTATTTCGTTGAAAATGAGTTTTTTTGTTGTTAAAATTCGTATCTTTTGTTGAAAATTGTTTTTTTTTGTGTAGAAAATTTAACTATTTGGTTAAAAATTAATTTTTTGGTTGAAAAATAAACTATTCTTTTGATTAAAACATTATTTTTGTAACTGAAAATTCAACTGTTCTATTTTTAGTTAAAAAATTATCTTTTTTGTTGGAAATTCATGTATTTTATTTAAAAAATGTCTTTTTTGGTAGAAAATTAATCTTTTAAGTTGAAAATTCAACTATATTCTTAAAAATTAGTTTTTTAGTTAAACATTCATTATTTTAGTTACAAACTCATTTCTTCAACTGATATTTCAACTTTTTCATTTTTTGTGCCAAATTTATAGTTTTTGATACAAATTTAGTTTCCTTGGTTGAAAATTGAACTATTTCGTTAAAATTTTAACTGTTCTGCCTTTTTGGTTAAAAATTCATTTATTTGGTTGGTTTCATTCATTTGATTTAACTAAATTGTTGAAAATTCTTTTTTTTTTTGTAAATTTATTTTTTTGAGTGAAAATTGGACTATTCAATTTTTGGTTGGAAATTTATCTTTTTCAGTTGGAAATTCATATATTTTGTTGAACATTTGTCTTTTTCAGTAGAAAATTAATCTTTTGAATTCAAAATTGAACTATTTGGTTGAAAGATATACATTTTTTTTTTTGAAGATTCATAATTTTAGTTCCAAATTTATTTCTCCAACTGTAAATTTAACTATTCTATTTTTTGTGAAAAATTTAAAGTTTTGATAGAAATTTGATCTGCTTGGTTGAAAATTCATCTGTTTGGTTGAAAATTAAACTATGTCGTTAAACATTTATTTATTTTTTTAGAAATTGGTTTTTTACTGAAAGTTTAACTATTCTATCTTAAGTTGGAAATTCAGCTGTGTTAGGTGAAAATTCAACTATTTTTGTTGAAAATTCGTTTTTTTTATTAAAAATTTATTTTTCTAACTGAAAATTTAACTTTTCAATTTTTGTTTGAAAATACGTCTTTTTTAGTCGAAAATTCATGTATTTTATAGAAAATATATCTTTTTTGGTAGAAAATTATTCTTTTGGGTTGAAAATTCAAATATTTGGTTAAAAATTATTATTTTTGGTCGAGGATTCATGATTTTAGTTCAAAATTTTTTTCCTTCAACTAAAAATTTGACTTTTTTTTTGGTTAATAATTCTTTTATTTAGTTGAAATTTTATTATTTTAACTGAAAATGTAACTATTCTATTTTTGGTTGAAAATTTATCTTTTTCAGTTGGTTAAACAACTGTTTAGTTAACTATTTAACTATTTCGTTGAAAATGAGTTTTTTTGTTGTTAAAATTCATGTCTTTTCTTGAGAATTGTTTTTTTTGTAGAAAATTCAAATATTTGGTTAAAAATTTATTTTTTTGGTTGAAGATTCATCATTTCAGTTAAAAATTAATTTCTTCAGATAAAAATAATTTCTTTACCTGAAAAAGTAACTATTTCATATTTGATTGAAGATTGATGATTTTCAGTTAAAAATTGAATTATTTTGTACAAAATTCATCTTTTTGACTTAAAAATTCAACATTTTGGATGAGATTTTATTTTGTTTTGTTGAGCATTCCTCTTTTTGGTTTGAAAATTAGCCTGTTTTATTTTTCGGTGAATATATCAACTATTCCATTTTTTGTTGAGTTTTCATTTTTTTATCACATATTTATCACTTTCGTTGAAAATTTAAGTATTTTGTTGAAAATTCCTTTTTTCAGTTAAAAATTAATTGTTTTAACTGGAAATTTAATTCTTCTATTTTTGATTCAAAATTTATCTTTTTGAGTTGAAAACTCAACTATTATATATTATTATATGTATTATTATTTTACGTATATCTTATAAGTAATTTGTGGATGACGCCTTATACAATTTTATATGACTGTTGTCACTAAAAGTGTTCAAAATAAATTTAGAGACAAACTTTTTTTGCATTAGAATTATTGTTCTCGTAGGTGTAAAGTTGTTTTTATACTTAAAAGAAAGACTTAGAATAATCGGGGAAAATGAAAAACTGGTCAGGGAAAAGTCATGGAATTTCGGAATTGAGATTTTGTAGCAACCCTGTGAAAATTTACTGATAGAAAATGAAGTACATTTTTCTTCAAGCACAAAATTATTCTTTCAGGCACCGTCTCCATGCCATTTTACACCGTATACGTTCTCATGGGATCATGGGACCTGGGACCATTGCTGTGTGACTTATGGCTTTCCGTGGATTACACAGTATGCTTGGTATCTCAGTATACAGTTCTACTGATAACGATAGATCGATTTTGTTCGGTAAAAATAGCTGCTCAGTATCGAAGTTGGCGCACGAAGAATCGAGTTATTTGGATGGTAACCATTACCTGGATCATTCCTGCCTTGCTCTTTTTTATCAGTATATTTGGGTGGGAGCACTTTATTGGTTACAGGGATCTGGCACCAAACGAGTGTGTGGTTCAGTTTCTAAAGGATCCTGTTTTTAACACTGCACTTATAATTGGATACTACTGGACAACCCTGATTGTCCTTTTCATTCTTTATGGTGGTATTTACAAAACTGCATACGATATGCAGAAAAAAAGCGAAGCGAAACAAAGAAAAATGCAGTCTATGGTGGCACTCAGTGCTGGTGCCATGTCTGGTATGGCTGGTCGAGCGGCAGGGATAGGGATATCCAAAACTCAAAGTACTCTTCTCAGTCAGGACAAACCAAAAAGTACTGGAGGAGGTATCACCTATTCTCAAGACTCAACAAACGATGGAAATGCAGAAGATGATAAGTCAAAGAAACAAGTCGGTTCTGATGAATCTTCGTGCAAACAGTCGGGTGCAATGCCTACGGAAACAGAAAAGTCTGAAAGATCCAGTAGTCCTGCTTTTGACTCAGATGAAGACAGTACAGTCGGACCCACTCAGCAACCCAGCTTCAGAAAGAGATCATCCTTAGCTGGACTGGTTGCTCATTCAGGTGCTCTTCAAGTATTTACCACCAATGGTAGGCTCAATGGCATTCTCCCCATTAAAGTTGAAATGAATGTTCCGATTAAAAAGGTCTCACCAACTAGTCCTATGCGGGATGCTGTCCAGAAAGCACAAACACTGCCCAAGATCCAGGAGCTCAGTCTTCTGGACACCGATAATCCCGTCGAACCCGACAAGTCTAGTAGTCAAACATTAACTCCGGAGCAATCTTTAAGATCAAACGATCTTCCAGTCTCGCCCCATTCTGCGGAGGAGACACCTACAGCTCAAACCAAGCATGGAACGAACTCCTCTAACATTATTCCTCCACCATCACAGTTCCGAGGTAGTCCAAACATTTCGGAAACCACATCGTCATCATCTTCCTTAACGGATAGACAAAAATCTTTAACAATATCTGCACATGGTCAGGTGACATACGACATCCTAACTGGTTTGGATGGAGCAGATTTGCGTTACATGGACGAAAGTTCAGTGATTGTACCGAGTCCTTCTTATGAAAGTCCTCCTTCCTCATTTTCATGCAGTCTTGCAAATCCCTTGTCCACAGCGCCATCATCACCAATTCTCAATAACGCAGCTGGAACATCAGTTGCGAATACCAGTCTCCTTCAGGCAGCTTTAATCAGAGCGACAGCTCAACAAGCAGGTAGTGCACAATCAGCGCCAATGACTCAATGTACCTTGACATCAAACGCTGCTTGTCAAACAATTCCACCTCGGGTTTTTGTCACTCATCAGGTAAACGCTGCTTCCCAAACATCACCTGTTGTCAGTAAGGTTCAAACAGAAGTGACTGTCAAAGCAGAAGATACAAAACCACAGCCTGTAACGACAGTTATTTGTGCCACGCCAGTGGAATCTTCCAATAGTACAACCGACAGATTTTCAGACCAGCTGACCAAGCCAAACATCCCTCTACAAAATTCATCTTCAAGTAGTATGTTGCCAACGATTTCCGCAACTACAAGTGGACAAGAGGGAAAAAGAAAATCTAAGAAATCTAAGGAAAATGATGACGGCGAGGAGAGTTCCAAGAAGGATTTTGTGAAAAGTATTGGAAAAAGGATCAAAACGAAGACGCAAAAGAGAGACCCTACAATGGGACGGCAAAAGTCGAGGACAGAAAATAGGGCGCGGAAGGCCTTCAGAACTATATCCTTTATCCTTGGAGCATTTGTTGCCTGTTGGACACCTTATCACGTATTAGCGTTGGTCGAAGGATTTTGCTCCGTACCTCCATGTACTAACAAGCACGTCTTTATGTTTGCCTATTTCCTCTGTTACGCAAACAGCCCCATGAATCCATTCTGCTACGCTTTAGCTAATCAACAGTTCAAAAAAACATTTACCAGAATTTTGAAAGGAGACTTGCACATGACGTAAGGTACCTCAATCAAGAAACAAAATAGGAGAATCTTTGTGAAAACAAAAAAATGCTTCTTAACGTAATTTTGAAAGACGAACCAATCTCTTCGCCACGTAGAAGCTGTGTAAATATAGAAATATTATCGCGGAGAGAAATAATATAACAATAGAATATTTTTAAGTGCGGGCAGAATTTTACAGTGCGATCTTCCACCTGCGAAAAATTGCAGAGAAATAATCAAAGAATTTTTGTGCAATATTGTTAAATGGTGAAAAGAAACTGTTTGCTTTTTTTGTGAATTTTAACAGTATTTTTTTTTCTCTAGGTCGCAATACATTTTTTATGGGTTTTAAATATTTCTATATATTTTTATTTTCAACACTTTACTACGAAGAAATTTTAGTGTGGATGTTTAGCGAAATGAAAGCGTGGGCCAATGTAATATTAAGAAATAATCTACCTATCACGTTAATTTTTATTATATTTATGATAAATTTCTTTAAGGAGGTCTAACGTTTTTTGAGAATTTAAAACTCTCCACAAACGTTTTTTATACTTGAAAAAATATCAGGATGTGTTTTAAATTGATGAAAAGTCGTTTTCGCTAAAAAACAAAGTTAACTTTTTGGTTTTAATTGAAGTTTAGTCTACAATTCTTGACCAATTTGGATGCTTAAAAAAAAAGAAATTATGAAGGGTCTTTTCGAGCTCGATTTCTGAAGGTTTTTAATTTGTTGTTTTCAATACAAATATGTACATATAGAAAAATATTCTAATTCGGCTTTTTAGCTTCTTTAAAATTGTGCGATTTTTTTCAATTTTTTTTTATCAGTAGAAAATAAAAATGAAATTATCAAAAGATTCGTTTCTTAAAAGTGGACTTTTTAAATTTAAGCTGGGTTGACGTTTTCTTTTATTAAAATACAATTAATTTTTATCTAAATAATATTGAAATGAAAAGAAGTTATAGTTCTATAGACCAATTCCATTTTAAATCAGAGAAAAATTCAAGAAAAGTCTAGGTCATGGTGTCAGAATCGTTTTTATTTGTATATATCATTCTAGAGTAAAAATAAAAAGATACAAATTTCAAAGATATTTTTATAGTCATTTGAAGATTATCTGGTAATTCTCAAAAAATGAGAGCGATTTTTCTTTCAGAATTCGTTTTCTTTCCATTGTTCCCAAAACAGTGACAAAATGGCGGCTATTATTTCTAAAATTTTTGAATTTTTGAAAGATTTTGTCCATAACCCACTTTTCGAAACTTTTATTATTTTTTAACGAGAGATGATAATATGTGCTACATATCTGTGAGTTACGTTCTTAACAAATCACTGCTTCACATTGAAAAAAATTATTTTTGAAAAATGGAATTTTCGCATTTTCCTCTAATTAAATTAAAGGTTCAAAAAAATATTAACATGAAGTTTGAAGGTCTAAAAAAGTTCTATCAAAATATATCTTTATCGTTTGTGATCGCTTGCATTATTTACGAGAATGAATAAAAAACTATATTTAAAAAAAAATTTCCCAGCCTTAAAAATAGTTTATCCCGCATAAAAACAATAGGATGTCTTTTTTATATTAGTAGGAACTTTGAAAAATATTGGAAAAAATAAAAAAAGGTGAGGTTTTCCGGAAAATCTTCTGTTAATGTTTTCAAAATTTTATGAAAAAATAAATATGATTTTCTGGAAAACCCCACATTTTTCCCTCCATATTTGTTTTCTAGTTTATGCTTATGTAAGGAATGTATCATATCCGTTCTTTGGAGGCCGGGAAAATTTTTTTAAAAATAAGTTTTTAATTTTTTCTCGTAAACGATGCAATTCATCAGAAAAGAATAAGAGGTATTTTTGGTCGAACTTTTTTGTAAACCTTAATCTTAAAATTTTGTTCTACCTTCCATTTTATCCAAGAAAATTTCGAAAATTTGATTTTTCAAAGAAAAAAATGTTCAATATGAAGTAAGTTTACCAAGAACAAAACTCAGGGTTCATTAACAAAATTTTATTGGGTTTTTTGATAAAATCCACTTTAAAGAATTTCAGAAAACTGGCCGCCATTTTGTCATTTTTTTAGATCAATTGAAAGAACAAGAATTCACACGCCGAATAAAAAAAAACCCAAATTATCATTCTAATAGCCTGAGCTGGACCTCTTCGCCTGATTTGAAATAGAATTAGTCTATAATTATTTTTAATATTATAAACAAATGCATAAATCGATCATTGACATAACAAAATCGGGTCTTAAATAATATTATTTTTAATTGACTAATCGAGCTTAAACACTTTAATTTATTCACTAATCAATTTTAATATATTTTGGACGCTAAATTCACCAGCAACTATTTTACAATAAAAAAAAGATTAGAAAAACATTTTGTTGAAAGATACCCAAATTATGTATTTGTTTTAATATTTATTCATAATATTGTCAATAATTTTTCTAATACAAAAACTGAAAACCCAGCGGCCTTTGCTGAATGTAGAACTTTCTTTACCGGTATTGCTCGACAATTCTATTTGAAATTTTTTTAAATTAAAAAAAAACATTCAAATTGGATAATTGTAGACTTATTTGATCTGAACCAAAAAATTCGTCTCTTTCCCACTATTCAACGGGGAGAAATAAATCGTGTACAGATATAAAATACACGGGCCTATAACGTGAATATCAGCTAATTTTAAAAGGTGTATTCTCAAATGAATTTTTTTTCATTTATGAAAAATGAGTAAAATTCCAATAATAATGTATTAATACAATGTACTTTCTTCTTAATGAAGAAGACGTGCACGACCTGACACTTAGATAATAAAAGTAGGGGAAACCTCCCTACAGTGGATAATAAACCTACAGTGGATAATGATTAATTAAAAAAACTAATGTATGCAAAAAAAACTATTTTAATTTAATCAATAGTTAATACACCGATACATGTTAATAAATTAAATTCAAAATTAATTATTTCTCGTATATTTGGGCTTTGAATAAATTATTATCTACTGTATAGGTTGCATTATCCACTGTAGGGAGGTTCCCCATATATGAATAAGCAGCTTTCAAGCTTTAGGTTTAGAATAGCCTGGAACAACAATTTGTTGCAAAAATAATAGTTGAATGTAGCAATAATGCCGTGTATTATTTGAAAGGGATAATGCAATAATAATTAATTAATAATAATAAAAATACTCCTAGATTCGCCAGGACACTTTGGAGTAAAGTTGCCGTCTTCCACAACTGACAACTCATTTCAGAGTATATCTTGTGCGTTAGAGGCCTTCCATAAATTACGTAACACAATTTTGCTAATTTTTTACCCCTCCCCATATAACAATTCGCAACAAAATGGTTTTGACCCCGGCCCCCCCCCCAGACGCCTATGTTACGTAATTTTTTCAAATATTTTCAGCCATGTCTTATTAAATACAATGTATAGTTATTTATTATCAAAGATATCTTAATTATCATACCTTTTTTTATATGAGGAAACATACATAGGTAAACTTTCCGTGGTGAATCGCAGAGGCGGCACGTTATAACCACGGAAAGTTTACCTCATTTGGGAGTATAATCAGCGTATGTAAAAAATTATATTAATTAAAAACATGAATCAACGCTGTCACTTTTATTTTTCATTCACAATTGAGCTGTTCTCTAGAAAAAGCACCTAATACGACTAAGAAATTAGTCAGGATTAATAAATAAATATAATAATAATATAATAAAATTAATATATATAATATAAAAAAATAATAAAATAAAATTAGACAGGAAATTGCTGAAGAAACTTTTCAAAATGGCTTTTTACAAACCAAAGAAGATATGTTATGATTTTTAAAATGTTAGCAGAATCTAAAACATGTATTTTTTGGTTTGTAAGAACACGTTTTGGAAAGTTTCTTTGGCAACTTCGTGCCAAAACCAAAGTCGACTTAGGTGGTGCTTCTAGAGAATGGCTCACTTGAAGAATTTTCAATTGCAAATGTATGAACTTGAATTTTCCCTTTTTAAACGTTGAAATTGAAGAATTTGTTATCATTTGAAAAACTTTAAAATTTTAATATTAAAAAAAAAACGTTCAAAATTACATACCTTTATAATATAAATATTGAAAATTGAATAATTTTCAATTATATATTTTCAAAACTCAAAAATTTTCAATAGTAACTCTTCAAAATGGTAAAACCTTGAATTTTAAAACTTTAAAATTGAAAAGTTCCTAATTTTGAACATTTACAATTATAAATTATGCAAGTTTTAAATTTTACAATTAAAAAATCTGTAATTGAGATGATTTATATTTTAAAAATTTTCAATTTGGAAGAGTTATGATTAAAAATTCTTGATTATTGATCTTAAAAATCATTCAAATTTGAGAATTTTTATTTAATCTTAAAAATTGAAGAGTTTTAAATTGTAAATCTTCAAAATTGAACTACATTTTCCCTGAAAAAACTTCAAAATTACATCATTTCAAACTATAAACATCCCAAGTGAATGAATCTTTAATTATAAATCTCAAGTTGAAGAATTTAAAATTGCAAATATTTAAAATTGAAGAAATGTAACTCTTCCAAATTGTTGAAGTTTAAATGGTGAATCTTTAAAATTGAAGAGTGTTCACTTTTGAAAATTTACAATTAAAGTTGTGCAATTTGTAAGTTTTACAATTAAAAATTCTGTAATTTTTATGATTCACTATTGAAATTTCTTCAATTTGAAGATTTAGAATTGAAAACTTCTGACTTTTGATAATTAAAATCATCCAAATTTAAGAATTGTTATTTATATATCTTTAAAGTTAAAGAATTTTCAATTGTAACAAAACTAGATAAGCAACATTTTTATTGAAAATCGGTTTATTGCATGAAAAAATCTTTAAAAATCAAACACAGATTGTGTTAAAAGGCTTTTTCAAACTCTCATTTTTTATGTAATAATTAAAAAAGTTATAATCAAATTTTAGTTACAATTTCAGTAATAATTTTTTAAACCTTCTAGCATTGATATTTCTTGAAATTATCATCACTCAATGCACATTTTTTTTTTCATTTATTTCGGATTTTCAGCAAACAACGTCTGTCATACTGTGATCTTCACTTTTGATTTTCTCGAAACAGTATAATTTATTTCGATCAACAAATTTTTAGTCCAATTCAGCATCCCCATATCTCGAAAGCAAGTTTTTATTTTTGAAAAAATTGAAAATTCAATTCTTAATGGCTATCCAAAGCCGATTTTGAAAACCCATGAAACTTCAACCTTGAAATTCCCTTGTCGATTTTCTCCAACTTGACTAACTTTTTTACATCAAACTTTATTTTTCCGTGATCATAAACCTAATATCTCGGGAGCGTATTTTTATTATTTTTCAAACTGAAAATGGAATTTGTATCGCAATCCGCAGCCGCGCGTGTTCCAATTTGAGATTAGTGTCACTATCAGATTGTTAACTGTGACATCCATTTTCTCGAAATCGGTTGACTTTTTTCAATCAAACTTTTTTCATCGGGAGTGGATGTTTGTATTATCTTTTAAAAAAAAACTGTTCCAAAATTTATGGATGGCCCCTTGTACAAAATATGAAAACACACAATGTCGTGTTTGCCGCTAAAGACACAAAGTGAAATGATTGAATGCTTAAGCTTATATGAAAAGATCCGACTGCCCTTGGCTGTGCTACTACTGAAGAAATAATTTGCATATTGTTTCATAAAAATTGCATAATTAGTTAATTTATATATTATATAAATAAAAAGGGTACCATTTTTCATCAGGATTTTATTTTATATTTGCGTAAATTGGGAGTTATATTTGATAAGGGGAGTGCCAGGTAGTGTGTTTTTTTAGAATAATATTTTTTGTAAATAAAGGTCATGACCCCAAAGTGAAATTGTGAAATTTCCAGGATCCAATATTCAGCCAGTTTTGAGAAAAACGATTTTAAAATTTTTACCGACGTTCATGTGGACTGGAAAAATATCCAACTAGCCGAGAAGCTTAGGCGGTAACACGTCGTATTTAAAGCCAGGAGGTTGCGGGCTCGATTCTCGACAATTTTATTGTTGTATTTTATAAATCGAAATGTTAAAATATTCAATTCCTTATTAAAACATATAAATTCTCAAGTATTATAAGGAAAAATAATTAATTAATAAAAAATATATAAGTGTAGGCAGCGAGGATCGAACCCTCAGCCTTCCGGCTACTAATCCGACACGCTACTGTCTGGGCTACTTAGATGAAAGACATATATGGATCTTTGTTCACAAAAAATATTAATCCAAACAAAAAACACTCCCTTTCACTCCTTTTGTGAAATAAAAGTTGTAAGACAGAATCAAAATTATTTTGCTTTTTCTACCAACTTCGGATAACAGCTAGAGAATACGTAGAAGCATTTTCGATATTAAAACTATAAATATTAAAGATACACATTTTTGACGTTGCAGTTAGGATCTAGTTTCTAGTGCGAAAGTGTAAAACGCGTAAATAGTTGTTTTTAAATGAGTGGCGTGAGTTTAGAAAATCCTCGAGAAAAGCATTTAATAGTGAATATGACAAATGTGAAAATATATATGGATCGTTCTAAAGATTTTTTTAAATCCAAACCTGCATAAAAAGTTAGTTTATAACCGATTTTATAGGCTAATGGCTGAATTTATTTATTTTAGAGCGCAGTTTTAGGAAAAAAATTTACCATACATGTATGTCAAGTTTAAGAGTGACACTAGTTTTTACGATGAACAAAATTTCCTTAAGGAAACAATTGTTTTTCTAATTTATCAATAAAGGTATGGATTCTTCATAATGCACTTTTATAACAGGCTCAAATATCTTGAAAAACCACAACTATTCTGTGTTAAACATTTTTCTCTACACTCAATAGTTTTCGAAAAAAATCAATTTTGATATAAAAAGATTGTTTACTTTCGTTTTTTTTTGTATTTTTCGTTTTTTATCATTCTTAAAACACGTCTCACGACCGTTTTGTATATGGTTGCAGTCTGCAACGCACTAAATACGACGATCCAGTAAAAGTCTCGTGCTCCCTAAGGACACGGAGCGACCTAAGAACGACTGCCTTCTGCGTGTTCCCCGCAAGTGTCTCGACATTTCGTTGACACGCAGGGATGCTTTTCAGACTATAAATATAAATATATATATATATATAAAATTTCAGATATAATTAAAGAAATTTTTTTTAACGATAAAATGCGTGTGTGTTAATAAATTTAATTTTTAAAGACTTACCCTACAGTTTTTTGCAAGTAATTAATAGGAAAATTAATACTGCAAATATGCTGAAGTTGTTGCAATGGCTTGAATCTGATAAGGCAACATTACTTGAAGATAATTCGATTTTAACCATTCAACCACAAAAATTTATATAAACAAATTATTTGATAAAAGTGGATTTTTTATGATTTTCCTTATTTTCAGATTAGTCTTCCTTATTTTATGAGTAATTTTTTGCATGATATTACCGTGTTGGAAAAAAATTGTATTTGAATAATTATTATTAATAATAGGAAGAAATTTTATTCATAAATGGCGGATTTTGGGTGTTTTTTAACGAAAAAGTTAGTTTTTTTTATTTAGTACTTCCACTTGGCTAAAAGAAGATAGTTTGAATTCCATGCATGATTAAACAATACATTTTATTCAATTTAAGAATTTTAAATTAGGTTAAAATCAAATTCAAAATCCTATTTAACGTCCAATACTCAAGTTAATGTATAGAATTCCTGAAAATAAAAACAAGAATCCAACGACCAAATTTGGACAACCACCATAAAATGCTCCTATTGTAATTTGAAAAAAAGAAAAAAAAATCCTTTTTCCTTGGACAAAAAATAAAAAAGAGGAAAGAAAAATGAGAAGGCAACCAACCAATGACCCTTCCTTCTCTTTTTTTATTTCTTTCGTCTTTTTTATTTTTATTATTATCAAATCACAACACAAAAACATTCATAATATTTAATAATAATAATAATTAATATAATTTTTTTTTTTAATATTATGAATGTTTTTGTGTTCTGATTTGATAATAATACAAATAAAAAAGACAAAAGAAATAAAAAAAGAGAAGGAAGGGGAATTGGTTGGTTGTCTTCTCATTTTTCTTTCCTCTTTTTTATTTTTTGTCTAAGGTCACCCTGAGGACACGGAGCGACACAAGGACGACCGCCTTCTGCATTTTTCCCGCAAATGTCTTGGCATTTCGTTCATATGCAGGGATGATTTTCAGGCCTTATTTTTTTACATTTTGACATAAGTGTATGGTACATATTTTCCCTAAAACTGCTCTCTGAAACTAATAAATTTAGTTATTAAAAGGCCACTAAAAAAATCACGTCAAGTTCTGATTCAAAAAATCGAATACTTTCTTTTTGGGGGTTTTTGGACACCTACTACAGACTACATATAAAGCACACGTTACATAATCTATTAAGAAATTTATAAAAATTGTGGGCGTACCGTATATATTATATAAGCCTTCAGTTTGTATTTAATTTTTTATCAACATTATATGACTAAAAATGTGCTTGTATGCATTATGGACTGATAATTATACATTATTTGCAATTACAGATTCCTCTGTTAAATAATTGTTATAAACTGGTCGATTTAGTTAATTCAACATTCAACGTATCCTTCTTGAATATTTACAGAGTGAGTGACAGTGTCGGTTTTCATTAGGAAAATGTAGGAAAATACCTATGGGTGCCCCAAAGTGGGGCGAAATCAAAAAACGACGTTCAAAATAAACTTGCTGAAGTCAATTCTTGACCGATTTTGAATTTTTCTTTTAGAACAATTTTTCACTCAATTTTAAAGAAAATAGCATCATTAATCGCGCGCTATGCGCGCGTGTAGTTTTTTAAATTGCGGGAAAAACAATTTGTTATACAAAATAAAAATTTTGAATAACTATTTATTTTTAGAGTTTATTTGTTTTTGAAGTTATATAAATATAATTTTCCTAAGATAATTCGAAAAAAAAGATTTTTGAAGATTTCAGATATGTTAAATCAAAATTTCAACAAAAAAGTTCATTTTCAACCAAATATTTACATTTCCAACCCAAATAAATAAATTCTCAACGAAAAATGTAATGCATAATGGATATTTTAACCAAAAAAGATTTTTATTTCAAATCAAAAACAATTAAACTTATCTAAAACAGACTAATTTTCTACTAAATAGTTACATTTTCAACCAAAGATGATGAATTTTAAACAAAAATTATGAATCTTCAACCAAACGATAAATTTTTAACCGGGTAATTGAATTTTCAACCCAAAAGATTAATTGTGAACGAAAAACTTAATATTTGATATTTAAACTAAGGTAGATTTTTATTTTAAATAAAAAAGAGTGGAATTCATCCAAAAAGCATGAATTTTTAACAAAATAGTTACATTTTCAACCAAAGAGATGATTTTTTAACAAAAAATTTAGTTTTTAACAAAGGAGTTAAATTTTTAACCAGCTATTTGAATTTCCAGCCAAAAAGATGAATTCCGAAAAAAAATTTAATATTGGATATTAAAACTAAAAAAGACTTTAATTTTAAATAAAAAAGAGTGTATTTCATACAAAAAAGACAAATTTTCAACAAGATAATTAAACCGTCAAGAAAAACAGATTAATTTTCGACCAAACAGTTGCATTTTTATTTTAAAAATATCAAATTACTACCAAAAGAGATGAATTTTCAGACATTTTTTAAACTAACACTAATTATTCGTAAAATCTAGGAAAATCTTTCAAAATTAAACAAATTTCCTGAAAATGTTGAAGATTTTTTCCACATTTTTATAAATATTTTGAAATTTTTCGAAATCTTCAAAAATCTCCATTTTGATATACATTATATTGGAATTTTTTTTAATTTTTCAACTATTTTTTTATCTTTTCAAAACTTCTGAAGCTTCTAAATATCTTTTAAAATGATCCGAATTTTTCCTAAAATTATTTTAAAATTCTGCAAAATATCAAAAATTGTTTTATAATCTTCCAGATTTTGGAAATATTTTGAAATATTTACAATTTTTTTAATATTCTCTTGAATGAATTAAAAAAAAAATCATTAACAAATTTTTCAGGAATCATGGGGAATTTCTTTTTTTATCTTGATACCTTTCAAAATCCTCAAAAAGCTTAATTTTATTAATTATATATTATATTAATTTTATTTCAAAATCTTCGAAAATCTAAACTATTTTGAAATTTTTTTAAAAATTCGAAATATTTTTTTCAATGCTTCGAATTTTTCATAAAATATTTGAAACATCTTTTTAAACAATAAAATTCCCTCAAAATGGTCCGTTTTTTTATATTTTTTTGATATTTTTAGAAATCATTTAAAATGTTATTTTTCAAAATAAAAAATCATATAAAATTCTCCTAGAAACCTTAAAAAAATGTATTCTCCTGAAACCTTTTAAAGTTCTTCAAAAGCTTATTTTTTCGAAATATCCCAAAACCTACATTTAATTTAAAAAAATTTGAAATCTTCTCAAGATTGAAATTATTTTCAAACATTTTTTTGAATTCTAAAACTTCTCAATATATTTTTAAATAACTCAAAGTTTTCCCAAAATTTGTTTGAATCCTGCAAAATTAAAAAGTTTCTTAAAAACATCCAGTTTCTTTCTCGACATATTTTGATATCTTCAAAGCTTAACATTAATCTTTTAAAATAAAACCTTAAAGTATATCATGCACAAAGGGGGAGAAGTGGGATTATTTTAGAAAGTGCATAAAATTTTTCAGTACATACATTTTTCAGTATATCAAAAGGTTTGAAGGGGGGGGGGGGGCACCTGAAAAAAGTAATGCCTAGTGGCGCATTTTTTCTTATTAAACCGGCACTGATGAGTAATATTAATAAATGCGCCCAATTATTTGTTAGCGAAGTATCATGTATAGGACCCTCAATTTTCGTTTCTCATTTTTTGGCTTACAAGGGAAGACCGCGAATTTTGAATTTGAGTTTTGATTCATAATTTTTTAATGAATGCTAATTACCTGAGAATTAATTTGACAAAACATTAACATGCACATTGAAAAATTATTATTATTTTGCATAATGTTTAAAAATTATTGAAACAAATTATATGTATGCACCCATGAATAAATAAAAAATTGATAAAAAAAAGTGCAGGCAGCGAGAATCGAACAAGCAACCTTCCGGCTATGAAGCCGAAGCGCTACTGCCTGAGCTGCCGGCCGATTCAAATATTTCAAAGTCAATTTTCTCGAAAACGACAAAAAAACGCATGTTACTGTTTTGGCAGTATTAACTAAAATTCACAATTAGCGTTCTCCCCTTGTTAAAAAATTTTTCTTTACACTTTTCTGTACATAAAATCTTTCTAAATGCATTCGATAGAATACCTGTGATGGATTAAACTTCCCTTCAGTATTATCATAATATATTGTACATAATGTTACCATTAAAATAAAAAGTAATTTATAGCACATATATACAACAATTTCAGCTCCCAGATGATATATAAGGGGGTAACCCTCGTAGCAACGGGATATAACAGGATATCCCATTCCCATATATATAGCCTGTTACTATGAGGGCTCAAAGCAATATACGAAAAAAAAGTAATGAATAACTAATCGGATTCAAAAATCTATACATATTATATATGTATACAGTAAGATTAAGTAGAACAATTGCTACACTCAGAAAAAAATTGTCTTCAAACAAAAGAACTGTTTTTTTGGATATACATAAAAATTTGGTTAAATCAAACAAATTTTTGTTGATTCAACAAAATATTCGATTGACCCGACAAATTTTTGTTGTTGAATCTACCGAGTACTCCATCCACCAAAATATTTGGTTAAAACAGCCTAGCTCAAACAGGCAAAAAATATAGTTCGGTCAACCAAATATTTTGTTGAAACAACCAAAATTTTGTTGATTCAAACACATTGTTTTCTGAGTCAAATGGAGTGTAATCTTCCCTTTTTGGTAGTAAAACCACATGTCTTGTTTTTATTTTAGCTCGCCGAAAATTAAAAATAATCAATTATTCAGGAAAATGTGTATTTATTATTGATTTTTGTATAACATCGATTAAAAAGGCAAAAGCTGGCCTAATCACGTGAAACTTTGTATTTCACGTATCATTTAAACATTACTCAACGAAGTACAACAATCTTAAATTCAATAAACGGACGTTATCTGGTTTATTTATTTTGAACGAATAACATTAATTTTTCAACCACGAAAACCGAATCTCAGCTTAATAAATGAGAAAAATACTTATTAGGTAGCAACAACCTATCGATATTAAGTATATGTACGTATGAATAGGGTGGTCTAAAAATGGATTGGAAATTTTTTTTCTCGAATTTTCGTGCATATCTCCCTTAAATTTGTTCGAAACCAGCAAAAATGCATTTTTTTTTTTTAACAAAAATTATAGCCAGAGCTTCTTTCTTCCATGAAATTTTACACGTATCTCCCATGAGGAAAAAAATTTTTGTAAATATTATTCAGAATCGTCAATATTAGGTGAATCAAGTTGAAACTCAACATTTCTCTTCAAAATCAGCTACAGAATACAAATGAATAATTACTTTTTAATTATCACCCCTATAGGTCTGTTTATAGGGTCCCGAAAAAACCCCCATAAGTGAAAAATTGAGTTTTGCGAATTTTTGCAGCTTATTAAGATTTTTTGGGTTTTTTAAAAATAAAAATGGTTTTGTTTACACAATTTATTATTGTTTTTAGCAATTTTCTCTTAGAATAGAGTTAGAAAATTGCGGTTTTTCCTAATTTTTCAACTTATTTCCAACTTTTGAGCTAGAGCGCGGCAAAATAGAATTTAATTTGACAGACATAATTGTTTAAACAATGTATTATTGCTTATAATAATATTCTTTCAGAATAATGCTAGAAAGTTGCAGTTTTTTCTGAAAATTTTTCACTTTTTGTCCACTTTCCAATTATGTATAGTAAGGTAATATTTAATTCAATTAGTGAAACAAAATTGTTCAAACAATTTTTTAATAATGTTCTCTTTGAATAATGCTAGAAAGATGCGTTTTTCGGAAATATCCAACTTTTTGTAAATTTTTCACTTAGAGCGCGGTATAAATTAATGCAATTTAATAAACCTTCAATTGTTTAAACAAACAATAATTTTTTATAACAATCGTATCCTATAGTAATGCTAGATAGTTGCGGTTTTTCCTAATTTTGCAACTTATTCCCAACTTTTGAGTTAGAACGAGGCAATATAGAATTTAATTTAACAGAAATAATTGTTCAAACAATGTATTATTGTTCATAATAATATTCTTTCAGAATAATGCTAGAAAGTTGCAGTTTTTTCTGAAAATTTTTCACTTTTTGTCCACTTTCCAATAATGTATAGTAAGGTATTTTTAATTCAATTAATGAAACATAATTGTTCAAACAATTTTTTAATAATGTTCTCTTTGTTCCACTTTTCCCTCAGATTGAGATAAAAATAAACGCAATTTAATAAACTGAATTGTTTAAACAAATAATATTTTTTTATAACAAACGTATCCTATAGTAATGCTAGATAGTTGTGGTTTTTTCTGAAATTTTCTACTTTTTGTCAACTTTTCGCTTAGTGAGGTTTAACTCTTTTGAGATTAAATTCTTTTTCTTTCTTGACTAAGATTTTTTTTTAATTGAGTATTCATCTATTTGGTTTAAAAATGTATCTCTTTTTGTAGAAATTTCATCTTTTTGGTTGAAAAATGCAGCTGTCTGGTTAAAATTATATCTGTTTCGGTTGAAAATCAACTTTTTTATAGAAAATTCATATTTTCAGGTTCAAAACTCAACTATTATATAGAAAATTCCTAATTTCGGTTTAAAAAATTCAAGAATTTAGTAGAAAATTCAACAATTTGGTAGGAAATTCATCTATTTGTTCAAAAGTTGAACTACTTTGTTAAAAATTCATTTATTTGGTTGAAAAATGGACTTTTTCGATAAAAATATGTTTTTTTTTGGTTCAAAATTATTTTTTCAACTGAAAATTTAACTGTTGTATTTTTGGTTAAAAAATTATCTTTTTTAATTGAAAATTCAACTATTTGGAAAGTCGCGGTATTTTCTGAAATTTTTTTATTTGCTTTAGCTTTTTTGTTATGAACAAATAAGAAATAAGCAATAGAGAGAATCCTATTTTAAACAATCTGTTTCTTTTTTTTGAATATATTTTTTTGAAACAAAACAGATATTTGAAATATTCTATATGGATCATATTAAACGTAAATTTTCTTTGAAGTAGTTACTAAAATCCTTTTTGTTTAAATTAATATCAATATTTATTATTTTTTCCTAATTAAAAAGTCAAAGAAAAGCTGAAAATTTCAGAAAAACCCTCAACCTTCTAGTATTACCCTAAGAGATAATAATTATAAACATTATTAATTTGTTTAAACAATTATTTTTGTTAAATTTCATTAATTATTACCCCAGTCTAAGTGAAAAGTTGACAAAAAGTGGAAAATCTCAGAAAAAACAGCAACTATCCCTCATTACTATAAGATAATATAGATATAAACAATGATAATTTGTTTAAACAATTATGATTGTTAAATTTCATCAATTTCATCAATCAACCACACTTTAAGTAAAGAGTGGACAAAAAGTTGAAAATATTCGACAAAAATTAGAAACTTTGTAACATTATACAAAGAGAATATTATTAAAAATAATAATACATTATTTAAACAATTATTTTGTTTCACTAGAATTAATTATTACCTCACTTTGATTGAAAAGTGGACCAAAAGTGGAAAATTTTATTAAAAAACTGCAAATTTCTAATATTATTCGAAGAGAATATTGTTATAAACTATAATAAATTGTACAAACAATTATTTCTGTTCAATTTAATAAATTATTGCCTCGATCTAACTCAAAAGTTGAAAATAAGTTGGAAATTTTGGAAGAAACCGCGACTTTCCAACTTTATTCTAAGAGACAATTTGCTATAAACAATAATAAATTATTAAAACAATTTACTTAAACGTTCAATTGTTGGTATGAAATGATACTTCATGTATTGGAAATAATTTGTTCTCAAAAAACCGCAAAAAATCATAATTAGAGCCAAAAACTCGCAAAACCCATTTTTTCACTTATGGGGTTTTTTTGGGACCCTATAAAACCGACTTATGGGGGTGATATTTGAAAAGTAATATTTTATTCGTATTCTATGGCTAATTGTGAAGAGAAATGTTAAGTTGCAACTCGATTCTCCTAATATTAACGATTCCGAATGAAATTTAGAAAAACTTTTTTTTTCTTATGGGAAATACGTGTTAAACTTCACGGGGAACCGCTAAATATCATTTTTAAAAAACATTTTTTTGTGTTTTCGAACGAATTTATGGGCGATATGCATAAAAATTCGAAAATAAATTTGGACCATCCTAATGTGTGAAAGTGAAAAAATGCAAAGAACAACATTTGTGTTATATTATTGTCAATGACTCTTGCTGCTGTATTGGACTTTTCTCCAGAAAATTTTGCAATCTTGAACAATAAAACATAAACGTATGTAATACGTGCGTGTATCCACTGGACAATCTCAAACATTGCAAATAAAAATATACAAATAAGTAATAAATATATTGTAGTTTACAAGAATGTGAATTAATTAAGTTTTAAAAATACAACTTCTGTACCAGCGTTGTAATTATTTATATGCGTTACTAATTTAGTTTTATATACTCATTCCATTAAGTTTTAATTATGCTTTAATTGGCTATGTATTCTTCTATTCAAAAGTTTACATATGCAAATAATAGTTTCAATAAACACTGTCACGTTGTAGTAACATTCTTTTGCACGTTTCATTTTATTCTGTACCCAGATACCCAGCTGTTTCGAAAATAATAAAAAAATATATTTAAAATTTTAAAAAAATTATTTAAATTTTTCAAATTGAAGATTACATTTTTTTATAATTTTGAAACTGTTCTGCAATTTTCTCGTGTCAAAAAGGTAGAAAAAATCTAATTTTTTGGCGCCATATTAGCGTCATTTTTTTTCAGAAATTTGATCTCAAATTTGGAATCACCTGTTTTAAAAACCCTCGTGAAATGAGTTTGATTCAAATCGTATCACATTTTGAGTTTTTTGGGCGCCATATTGGCATCGTCATTTTTTCAGAATTTGGATTTCAAATTTAAAATCACCCGCTCGAAAAACCCCCCTCTAAATAATTTTATTTAAATCTGAACATTTTTCTAGTTTTTTGACGCCATATTGGTTTTGTAAATTTGGATTTCAACTTTGAAAACACCTGCTTAAAAAATCCGCATTAAATTAATTCCAGTCAGATAGAGCACCATTTGTCAATTTTTTTCGAAGCCATATATTCGAGCCGCCATTATTTTTGCAAATTTGTTTTAAATTTGAAATCACCTGCTCGAAATATTCCCTCTAAATCAATTCCAGTCAGATAGGATTATTTTTTTCGACGCCATATACTGAAGCTGCCTTTATTTTTGAATATTTGTTTTTCAAATCTGGAATCACCTGCCCAAAAAAAACCCGTGAAATTAATTTTATTTAGATCGAACCAGTTTTCGAGATTTTCTGGTGCCATATGGACGTCGCCATTATTGTTGAAAAGTTTGTTTCAAATTTGAAACACCCGTTCGAAAAACCCCCGTGAACAAAATTTCGGACCATTTTTTGAGTTTTTTCAGCGCCATATTGGCGTCGTATTTTTGTCAGAATTTCAATTTTAAATTTAAAAGTACCTGCTCCGAAAACCTACGTGAAATTAATTTTATTCAGATCGCACCATTTTTGAATTATTTTTACCGCCATATATTAGAGCCGCCATTATTTTTGAAAACTTTGATTTTAAATTTTGAAATCACTTGCCCAAAAAACCCCCGTGAAATTAATTTAATTTAGATCAAATAAATTTTTCAATTTTTGGTCGTCTTCATTTTTTCAGAATATGAATATCAAATTTGAAATCGCCTGTTTGAAAAAGCTCGGTGAAATTAACGTTATTTAGATCGGACAATTTTTCGAGTTTTTTGGCGCCATATTGGCGTGCTCATTTATTTCAAAATTTGGATTTTAAATACCTGCTCGGAAAACCCCCGTGAAATTAATTTTATTTAGATCATACAATTTTTTAATTTTTTGGCGCCATATTGGTGTCCTTTTTTCAGAATTTGTATTTTAAATTCAAAAATACCTGCTCGAAAACCCCCCGTGAAATTAATTTTATTTAGATCGTACTATTCTTCAATTTTTTGACGCCATATATTGCAGCCGTCGTTATTTTTGAATATATTGATTTCAAATTTGAAATCACACGCCCAAAAAATCCCCGTGAAATTCATTTTATTTAGATCAAACCATTTTTCACATTTTTTTGGGCGGTCTTTTTTTTAGAATTTGGATTTCAGATTTGAAATCGCCTGTTTGAAAACCCCCAGTGAAATTAACTTTATTTCTAAGATCGTACCATTTTTCGAGTTTTTGGCGCCAAATTGGCGTCCTCATTTATTTCAAAATTTGGATTCTAGAAAACTACCTGCTCGAAAAATTCCGAAGAAATTAATTTTATTTAGATCGTACCAGTATTCAATTTCTTTGGCGCCATATATTGCAGCTGTCGTTTTTTCTCTATCGAAAATATTGCTTTTAAATTTGAAATCACTTGCCCAAAAAATACC
>CAKNYM010049549.1:166382-210823 GCA_932195095.1 Andricus curvator
ATTTGGTTGAAAATTTCATCTTTCTGGTTTGAAAATTAATCTATCTTGATTGAGAATTTCACTATTTTGTTGAAAATTTGTCTTTTCCAGTGAGAAATTGAACTGATTAAAAATTAATATTTTTTGGTCAAAGATTCAACTACTTTGTTGAAAATTCATTTTTTTTTGTATTAAAGATTCATCATTTTAGTAAAAAATTCATCTCTTTAGTTGACAATGTCATGTATTTTGTTGAAAACTCGTATTTTTTGGTAGAAAATTCATCTATTTCTTTAAAAATTCATATTTTCGTGTTAAAAAATTGAACTGTTTTGTAGAAAATTCGTCTCTTATTGAAAAAACTTCATATTTTTTTATTTAAAATGCAACTGGTAAAAATTAATTTTTTTGTTTGGTTGAGGATTCAGCTACTTTGTCAAAAATTTGTCTTTTTTGACATTAATTCAACTATTTTTTATTTAAAATTAAAATATTTTAGTATTTGAAATATTATTTATGTTATCTTAATAATATATTTAGTAATTTAATAATAATAATCAATCGAACAAAGGTCTTCAACACTTTGAAATACAAAATTTAATGGTAACAATTCTGTTCTTAACTTTTCGACCAAATGTTTCAAAAAGGACAAAAGGATACTACTGATAACACCTTGAACATCATAAATGAGGTTATATGTATTTATCTATTAATAGAGATTAAGAATTTTCGGCACCATCAACTTAGTAAGTCAAAATTTCCAAATAAGGAATTTTATTTGATGATAAGATGTATTTATGAATATTTCTGAACGTTTTTGATATGAAAGAAAAATTTAATTCAAATGTTTTTTAATATTGAGAAATAATTAAAATTACCGGTAGCGACAATATGATTTTTGGGAAAAATTTTAATCAATCAGGTTTTATATTAAAAGATTAATTTTAAGCTATTTGGATGTTTTAAAAAGATTTAAAAATAATTTAAAATTTGAAAAGATTTCCACAAATTTTTAAAAAAATGTAGATTTTTGAGCATTTTGAAAGAAAATGTTGAAGCTTTTCAAGAATCTTGAAAGGTTTTACGATAACGAATTTTTTTTCTTAAGATTACAAAATTTTAGAAAAAGTTAAAATAAGGTTCAGAGATATTAAATTTAGAAGTTTTTAAAACATACAAAAACAATGTTAAACTTAAAAAAAATTTAACAAATTTAAAACAAAATGTATATTTTTGCAGACTTCATACAAAAGATATAGATGCTTTTTCAAAAGTTTGAAAGGTTTCAAGAGAATAAAATTTTTTCTAATTTCTTTGAACATTTTAAATGATTTTTTATTGTACCAAATCTATTTTAGGAGAATATTTAAAAAGATTTCTAAACATTACAAAAGATTTCCAAAATGGTCAAAATTGAATCTGGAAGATTTTAAGGCAATTTTGTTCATTTTGTAGAACTTTTTCAAAATGTTGAGCAAAATTCGTATAATTTTAAAGGAGATTTAGAAGTTTTTAATAATTTTTAAAAATAATTTAAAATTTGAAGAGATTTCACATAACTTAAAACAAAATGCAGATTTTAGAGATTTTAAAGGGATTCAAGATAATAACAAAATGTTCTGAAGATTTCTTGGAATATTTAAAGTGATTCTTTATTTTGAAAATTGAATTTTAAGAGAATATTTAAAAAGATTTTGAAACATTACAAAAGATTTTCAAAATTATCCAAAACGAATCTGGAAGATTTCAGGAATAATTCGAGTCAATTTCAAATATATTCAGGAATTTTAGAAGTTTTGAAGAGAATAAAACTATTTTTAAACTTTGAAAGATTTCCGAAAATTTATAACATATTTTTTAATTTATTTACCAATGTGAAATAGTCCTAATAACTTTTAAACTGACTCAAATTATTCCTAAAACTTGGTAAAATTCTGTAAAATAAGAAAAAAATAGTTAAGAAATTTTCTAGATAGTTATTCGACATATATCTGAAATCTTGAAGAAACTTTTTGAATTTTCTCGACAAATCTAGGAAAATTATATTTATATAACCTCAAAGCAAATAAAAAAAGAAACTTAAAAAATAAATAGTCATGAAAAATTCTCATTTTGTATTAAAAATGATTTTTTTCTTCAAATTATAAGTTTGCATAAATTTTTATTTCTTAACTGAAAAAACTTTTTTGGCTGAAAATTCATCATTTTAGTTCAGAATGCACATCTTTGGTTGAGAAATTTAACTATTTGGTCGAAAATTCGTTATTTTTTTTTATGAATTGAACTGTTTTTGATTCAAAGTTATAAATCTTTTTGGATTGAAATATCAACTGTTACATTTTTCGTCGAGAATTCATGTTTTTGGTTGAAAATTCATGGATTAGGTTTAAAAATAACTTTTTCGTTGAAAATTCATATTTTGGGGGTAAAAAATTACACGGTTTTGTAGGAAATTCGCCTCCTTTGGAAAATATTTAATCTTTTTTTATTAAAAATACAACTGGTTGAAAATTAGTCCTTTTTGGTTGAGGATTCAATTGTTTTCTTGAAAATTCGTCTTTTTTGGATGAGATCAACTGTTTTTTATTTAAAATAACAATCTTTCTTGATTAAAATATCAACTATTACATTTTTCGTTTAGAATTCATATTTTTTGTTTGAAAATTAAACTACTTTTTGGTTTTAAGATTAACTTTGTTGTTGAAACTTTGATTTAACACCTGAATTTAGAAAAGTATTTTTCAATTTTCTCAAGAATTTTAGGAAAATTATATTTATATAACCGTAAAAACGAAAAACCAAAAAACCTAAAAAAATAGTTATTAGAAAATTTTATTTTGTATTCAACATTATTTTACCCCTCAAATCGAGAAACTGCACGCGCGCCTAGCGCGCAATTGATGACGCTTTTCTATCTAAAAGAATCTGTAATTTGGTGGTTGTGAATTCTCTTTTGTTAAAGCTCCTTCGGCTTTAACGAACACATTCTCATCACGTATTTCGTGCTTCGCGCGAAATGGGATTGCTTATTAAAATATTGTAAAATAAAGTACAGGTTTTATTTATCATGATTACTTTAATATTTATTCGTTATTTTGCATTCAATTTTATTCTCAGCTACCCTGAAAAATGTATCATTTCAATAAATTTATATTATTACAATTCTTAATAAGCATTGGTATTGAAACAGGCGTATTTTCATTGTCTTGTGTTTATGATTGAAAAAAATGTGCGCGTACTATAAGAAAAAAAACAACATTTTTTCCATAAATTTAATTTGTCTATTTTCAATTTTATTTTTTACGATTTAAACCAAAAATACGCATCCTAGCGTAAAGTAGTTTCGAGAAAGTTTGAGGTATCATTTAGGCGAAAATTTTTGTTAAATAGGTATTTTAAGGAATTGCATCAAGTATTTTATTAAATCTCCCAGGACTTCATAAAAAATTCAAAAATTTTGTTAAAAAGTGATCCCTTTTGGTTAAAAATTCAACTATTTTCGTAGAAAAATTACTTTTTGATTCAAATTCATATTTTGCTTTTGAAAAGTCGATTGAAATCGTTTTTGGATGAAAGTTCAACTATTTTTTGTTGTTGAAAATTTGTCTTTTTAATTAAAAAATTCATCTATTTTAGTAGAAATTGCATCTTTCTTGGATAAAAATGCAACTGTTTGGTTAAAATTTAACCAATTTTGTTGAAAAGTCATCCTTTTTGGTTGAAAATTCGTCTTTTTTAACTGAAAATTCATATTTTAGTGTTGAAAAGTCGACTGAAATCGTTTTTGGATGAAAATTCAACAATTTTTTGTTGTTGAAAAGTCGACTGAAATCGTTTTTGCATGAAAATTCAACTATTTTTTGTTGTTGAAAATGTGTCTTTTTAATTTAAAAATTCATGTATTTTATTAGTAATTGCATCTTTCTTGGATAAAAATGTAACTGTTTGGTTGAAAGTTCAACCATTTTTTGAAAGTCATCCTTTTTGGTTGACAATTTTTCAACTGTTTTGTTCAAAATTCAACGATTTCGTAGAAAATTTACTTTTTCTTTAAAATTCATATTTTGGTGTTTAAATGTCAACTAAAATCTTTTTTGGATGAAAATTCAACTATTTTTTTGTTGTCTTTTTGATTTAAAAATTCATCGGTTTTAGTAGAAATTTCATTTTTCTTGGATAAAAATGCATCTGTTTAGTTGAAAATTAATCTTCTTTGCTTGAGAATTCATCTATTTTATTTGAAAATTTTGGTTGAACCTCTTTGTTAAGAAATCATTTTTTTGTTGAAGATCATATATTTAGTTGCCAATTCATCTCTTTGGTTGAAAGTTCAACTATTTTGTTGAAAACTGATCTTTAAATGAAAATTCAACTGCGTGGGTAAAAGTTGAAAACTGTTGACATTTTTTTTTAATGAAGGTTTATCTCTTTGGTTGAAAATTCAATTATATTTTGTTGAAAATTAATTTGTATGCTGAAAATTCAATTTCTGTACAGAAAATTCGTCTTTTCGTTTTAAAATTCTTTTTTTTTTGTGCTGAAATTTCATCTTTTTGGTTGAAATATCAACTATTACCATCTTTCTTGGAGAATTCATCTTTTTAGATTTGAAAATTCAAGTATTTGGTTAAAAAGTCATCTTTTATGGTAGAAAAGTGATTTTTTTTTCGTTTAAAATCAATTTGAAAATTTTTAATTTTTATCTGAAATATTGTTTTATTCTATTTATAAAATATCCTATGTTAAAAATATTATAAGATAAAAATGCTGGTATGTGAATGTTAATGGTCAGGGGAAATAAAAAATTGGTCAAAGAAAAATCAGGCAATTTTGAAAATTAAATTTTCACAGTACATTAAGAGGGCCCCTTATTTTGGTAAGTTCAAAAGTTTTTTCATAAAAATGATATTTTTCTTCCATAAGACCTGGCTGATAATATCATTTCAATTCTTAAAATCATAGAAAACTTTTTTTTCTGGAAACCTGATTTTTGGCACGATAACTACCTTTAAATGATAATAATGTATTGTCTGAAGACGGAGATGTAGAACTGAGATAATAATTTGCAGATGACTAATATTAAATTTGATTTTAGTCGTAGCAGAGAAAGGGAAAGGAGGCGTCGATCGCGCACTCGATCTAGGAGCCGATCACCGCGTGACAGAAGAGGCTGGGGCGGAGGAGGTGGTGGAGGCGGCGGACGTGATCGCGGAGGAAACAGTCGTGGAGGACGAAATCAGCCAGGAGCAAATTTGAAAAAACCTCGGTGGGATCTGAGTCGCCTTGAACCTTTCAAAAAAGACTTCTACGTGCCAAGTGATGTGGTACAAAACAGAGATCCTCGGGATGTCGAACAATATAGAAGCAATAAAGAAATTACGTTGAGAGGACGGAATATACCAAATCCTCTGTTTTCTTTCGAGGAAGCAGGTTTTCCAGATTACGTTATCAAAGAAATCAAGTACGTAAGACATGATTTATCAGTTTACAGGATGTCTACCGGACCGGGAATTTCTTTCACCGATAAAAAAACGGGAATTTGATTCATTGACCGGGATTTCTTTCTCAAATGTACCAATATAAAAATTAAAAGTGGATTCATATATTTCATCACTGTAATTCTGAGTTGGAACAGCGAATTTTGTATAAGAATTATAATTCTGAGTAGGGATAGGGGATTTCAGTTTACAAAAATTATAATTTCGACTTTGAGACAGGGAATTTCTAAAAGATTTATAATTCTGAATTGGTACAGGGAATTTCAGTAAAGAATCATAATTTTGCGTTTGGGACAGTGAATTCCAGTAAAGAAATATAATTTTGTCAATTGGGACAGGGCATTTCCTTAAAAAATTATAATTTTTACTTTGGGACAGGAAATTTCTGCAGAGAATTAGAGTTATTACTTTGGGACAAGGAATTTTCTAAAAGAAATGTAACTCTGAGATAGAACTGGTTATTCCCGTAAAGAATTATAATTTTCATTTTAGGTTCACTTTAGAACAGAAAATTTCGCTCTGAATTATAATTTTCAATTTAGGACGTTTCCGTAAAGAATTATGATTTGACTTGGAACAGGGAATTTGTTGACAAATTTTTATTCTGATTCAAAAAAAGGGACTTTAAAAAATCCGTGTTCCAAGTCAGAATTCGTAAAAATTTGAAGCCTCCCTCTTCCCAATTTTGGAAAAAATGAGTTACTATTTTTCTAAATGATAATAGAAAATTTTCTAAATAAATATAATTCTGACATGGAACAGGACATTTCTAAAAAAAATATAATTTTAAGTTTGGACGGGAAATAAAAAATAAAATATAAAAACGAATTCCTATAAAGAATTTTAATTTAAACTTTAGAAGAGAGAATTCCGTAAAGAATTATAATTTTGTCTTGGGACAGGTAATTTTTAACATGGAAGTGGACATTTTGGAAAATAATTTCAATTCATAGTAATAAAAATAGAGTTTACAAAAACAATCCCTGCTCCAAGTCAGAATTCGTCAGATTTTGAAATTTCCTTGTTCCAAATCAGAATTTATTGAATTTAAACATTCTTTTTTTTGCAAATAGCAATTTGCCAGAATTTGACATTTTTTTCTTTTAAATTTTAGAAAAAGTGAGTTACTATATTCCCGAATTATAATATAAAATATCTTAAATGAATATAATGATAAATAATATAAAAATATGATTATAAAATATAAAAATATAATTCTGACTTGGAACAGGGAATTTCCGAAAAGAATTATAGTTTTTGGGACAGGAATTTTTTTATTAAAAATCATAATTTTATCATAATTTTAAAAAAAATTTATCATAATTTTAATAATAATTTTTTTATTTTATAAATAATTTTATAATCATAATTTTGAGTTTGGGACAGGGAATTCCCGTAAATAATTATAATTTTGACTTTGACACAGGAAATTTCGTAAAGAATTCAAATTTTGACTTTCGGACAGGTACTTTCTGCAAAGAATTAGAATTTTTACATTGGGACATGGAATTTTCTGTAAGAATTATAAGTTGACTTGGAACAGGGAATTTTTAAAAAGAATTTTACTCTGATTTAAAAGCGAATTTAAAACAATCCCTGTTTCAAGTCAGAATTCATCAAAATTTGAAACTTCCCTCTTCCAAATTTTGGAAAAAGGGAGTTACTGTTTTTATAAATTATAATAGAAAATATTGTGAATAAATATAATTCTGACATGGAACAGGGATTTTTGGAAATTAATGAAATTATGATCTGGCATAGGGAATTTTCTAAAAGAATTATATTTCTGAGTTTTGACAGGGAATAAATAAATTAAATATAGAAAAGAATTCCTGTAAAGAATTATCATTTAGACTTTGGAACAGGGAATTACATAAAGAATTATAATTTTTGTCCTGAAACAGGTAATTTTTGACATGGAACGGGAAATTTTGGAAAATAATATTAATTCTGATTTATAAAAATAGCATTCACAAAAACATTCCTTGTTGTAAGTCAGAATGTGTCACTTTTTGAAAATTCCTAGTTCCAAATCAGAATTTGTTTGAATTTAAACATTCTTTTTTTGCAAATAAAAGTTTGCTGGAATTGGAAACTTTCCTCTTCCAAATTTTAGAAAAAAGGAGTTACTATTTCTATATCATAGTAGAAAATGTTTTAAATAAATATAATTTTCACTTGGAACAGGGAATTTTAGTAAATAAAACTGATTGTGACTTGGAACAGGAAATTTTGGAAAAAAATTTTAATTCTGATTGATAAAAATAGCATTCACAAAAACAATTCCTATTCCAAGCTAGAATTTGTCAGATTTCGAAAATTCCTTGTTCCAGCTCAAAATTTGTTTGAATTTACAAATTCTTTTTTTTTTAAATAAAAAGTTGCCAGAATTTAGAGTTTTCCTCTTCCAAAGTTTAGAAAAAGGTAGTTACTATATTTCTGAATTATAATAGAAAATGTTCTAAATGAATATAATTCTTACTTGGAACAGGGAATTTAAAAAAATAATTTTTATTCTGATTTATAAAAAATGTATTTACAAAAACAATCCTTGTTCCAAGTCAGAATTCGTTAGAATTTGACAATTCCTTGTTCAAAATCAGAATTTGTTTGTATTTACAAATTCTTTTTTTTTTTATTAATAAAAATTTGCCAGAATTTAAAGCTTTCCTCTTCAAAATTTTAGAAAAAGGGAGTTGCTACATTTCTAAATTATAATAGAAAATTTTGTAAATAAATATAATACTGACTTGGAACAGGGAAGTTTTGGAAATAAAATTAAGTATCACTTGGAACAGGGAATTTCCATAAAGAATTATAATTATCACTTTGGAACAGGTAATTTCCATAAAGAATTCTTATTTTTATTTCCAAAATTCCCTTTTCCAAATCAGAAATCTTTTTAAATGTTCAGAAATCTCAAAAAATCGTTTTAAACCATTCAAATCTTTTTAACTTCTTGAAATTGGCCGGGAAAAATTAAAACTTAATCAGCAGAAAACCGGTAAATGACCGGGAATTAAAAATCATCCGCCGGGTAGACACCCTGTTTATAATTCATCAGTTCATAATCTAAACATTCATATTCAGTATAACTGCTTTTGCTCATTGAAAGAATAATCTTTAAGGATCAACTTGACTGATTTTCTTTTTTCAGGAGACAGGGTTTTAAGGAACCTACCTCGATTCAGGCTCAAGGTTGGCCGATTGCTTTAAGTGGGCGGGATATGGTGGGAATTGCGTCGACAGGATCAGGAAAAACTTTATCCTATGTTCTACCTGCCATCGTTCACATAAACAGCCAACCCAAGCTCTCCCGCAAAGATGGCCCTGTCGCTCTAGTTTTAGCTCCGACTCGTGAATTAGCTCAACAAATTCAGCAAGTTGCAGATGACTTTGGACACTCGTCTGGTATTAGAAATACTTGCTTATACGGCGGCGCTCCAAAGAATGTCCAAATCAGAGATCTGGATGGAGGCGTGGAAATAGTGATCGCCACTCCAGGCAGACTTTTAGATTTACTTGAATCAGGCAAAACAAATTTAAAACGATGCACTTATCTTGTTTTGGACGAGGCCGACCGAATGTTAGACATGGGATTCGAACCCCAAATTCGAAAGATAATCGAACAAATCAGGCCTGATAGACAGACTTTAATGTGGTCCGCTACATGGCCCAAAGAAGTTAAAAATTTGGCGGAGGATTTTTTGAAGGACTATGCTCAAATTAATGTCGGGTCGCTGCAGCTTGCAGCTAATCACAATATTTTACAAATTATTGACGTTTGTCAGGATTACGAAAAAGAATCCAAGTAGGTCTTTTGATACTGTTTAGCAAAGCTCAGGCCTCGGACTCACCACACTATTGACACTATTTGACACTTTTTTTTTGAATGGTAGCACTGTTTTGCTACTATTTCGAAAAAATGACACTAAAGACACCATTTTTTTTTCAGAATTGTCCGCTAATGTCACTATTTCTTTACTTTTCTTTGAAAAATATTTTTGATCTTCGCTAATTGGCTAAAATAATATGCGCGCCATCTCAACTATTTTCATTTTAAATTAAAAAAAGTTAAACTGAACGAAAAAGGACGAATTTACAACAAAATAGTTGAATCCGCAACCAAGTTAGATTAATTTTCAACAAAAGTTACAATTTTAACCAAAAACATGAAATTTGTACAAAACAGTTGAATTTTGAACCAAATATTTCAATTTTCAACCAAAAATGTGAATTCTCAACAATGTATATTAATTTTTAAACAAATAGTTGATTTTTCAACCAAGAAGATTGACTTTCTATAAAAAAAAGACGAATTTTCAACAAATTACATGAATTTTCAACTAAATAGTTTGCACAGTGGGTGTAATGTTAGTCCACATTTTATTTGATTAATTTTTAGTTTCTATTTTTTTCGTTTCTAATCATTCTTAAACTAAAAAAGTTCAGTTTTTAACTAAAAATAAAGTAGTTAAATTTTCATATAAGAGAATTAAGTTTGAATATAAAAAAAGAATTTTCTACAAAAAAATTGAATTTTCAAAAAAATAGTCGAATTTTCAAATAAAAAAATTATTCTTGAACCAAAAAAAAAACAACTAATTTTGACCTAAGATTATGAATCTTTGAACAAAACAAAAAAATTAACTTTTAAGAAAGTAGTTCAACCAAGGAGTTGAATTTTCAACCTAAAAAATGAATTTTCAACCAAAAATCTAATAGTTTATATTTCAAAAAAAAATTATTAATTTAAAATATAAAACAGAATTTAACCATTAAAATCGAATTTTCAACAAAATACTTGAATCTTGAATACTTGAATACTTGAATGATACAGTTAAAAATAGTTAAATTTTCAACCAAATAGTTGAACTTTCAACAAAATAATTAAATTTTCAGTTAAAAAAACTCATTTTTATCCAAATAGTTGAATTTGCTACCAAATTGTTGAACGTTCAAGCCAAAAATACGAATTTTCTACAAAAAAATTGAATCTTCAACACGAGAATATGAGTTTTCAACAGAACAGTTCATTTTCAAACAATCAGTTGAACTTCCAATAAAATAGTTCAATTTTCAGTTTAAAAAAATTAATTTTTTAAACAAAAAAAAAACGAAATTTCAACTAAAATGATGAACCTTTAACCAAAAAAATAAAAATAAACTTTTAAGAAAGTAGTTCAAACTTCAACCAAAGAGTTAAATTTTCAAACTAAAAACATGAATCTTTAAAGAAAAATGTAATAGTTGACATTATAACCAAAAATTTTATTAATTCAAAAGAAAAAACAGCTGTTTTTAACCCACAAAAACTAATGTTCAACAAGATACTTGAATCCTTAACTATAACAGATTAATTTTCAACCAAACAGTTGAATTTTTAACAGCAAAATTAATTTTCTACTAAAATATACGAATTTTCAAAAAAATGCATAAATTTTCAACCAAATAGTAAAATTTTCTTCCAAATAGTTAAATTCTCAACCAAATTGTAAAATTTTCTTCAAAATTGTTGAATTTTCGAGCCAAACAGACAAATTTTCTACAAAACTGTTAAATCTTCAACCCGACAATATTAATTTTCAACAAAAAAGTTAATTTTCAACCAAAACAAATTTTTAGACAAGAAATAAAAAAATGTCAATAAAATTGTTGAATTTTAAAACAAAAAAGATGAATTCTCAACCAACAATTTAATAGTAGGCATTTCATTCGAAAAGAATGAACTTCCAACCAAAAAAGTTAGATTTTATTATCGAGTTCCATTAATTTAATTCGCATTTAAGTGGAAAATCGAGAAAAAGAGGGGAATGGGAAAAGACTGAGGCCTGCGATAAGTAAATAGGAATTTTGATAATTCATAGGCTAAAGAATAACATTTAAAATAAACATTGAAGTTCCTTTTTAATACTTTTAAAATGTTAGGTTAGAAAACTGGACATTTTGCTTAATAAATAAAGTTAATTTTCCATTACACACTTTTTGATTTCGGACTATACACTTTTAAATTCGGACTACACATAAGTTTAATACTTGATCAATTTTTGTAACACTATTTTGACACTATTTTTCAAATTTGTGACATTAGTTCCACTATTCTTTATCTCTGAAGCGAGTCAGAAGCCTGAAAGCTATATTATATAGGATTTTCTTGTAGAGAGTTTTAACAATACATTTTTTCAGACTGAGTACACTTTTAAAAGAAATCATGGCTGAAAACGAGAACAAAACTATAGTATTTATTGAAACAAAGCGAAGGGTAGATGAAATCACTAGAAAAATGAAAAGGGAAGGATGGCCAGCGGTTTGCATTCACGGTGACAAAACGCAGCAAGAAAGAGATTGGGTTTTACAAGGTAAATTATTCTTTAATCACTATATTTTCTTTCTTGAAACCTGCACTTGATTTGAAAACTTTTTGAATTAAAACAAAATTTTCTTAATACAGATTTCAGGTCCGGTAAGGCGCCCATTCTCGTGGCCACTGACGTTGCTGCACGTGGTCTAGGTGAGTGAGAATAATCTTTCATTTAAAAAAAAATTACAATTTAAATTAAACCCAGTTATATCGATATTGTTAAGTCGATATCAGGAAATGTAACTTTAAATTTTTCAATTACTGAATATAACCAGTTCAGAGCATTTTTCGATAAGAGTTGGATATTATCGGTATAAATCTTGATATTTAAAAATACATCTTGTTTCTTAAAATACAAATGCTCATTTGCAAAGCTTTTCAAATGTTTAAGCCTAGACAGATTTGTTAACTTAAGTTTCAGGCCTCGGACTCATGACACCTTTTGACGCTTTTTTAAAACGATGCAACTATTTTGCTGCTATTTTGAAAAAAATGACACTAATGCTACTATTTTCTCAAATTGTCAGCTAATGCAACTATTTTTTCACCTTGCTTTTTGAATTTTGTTCGTTTATTTGGCTAAAATAACATATTTGTCATCTAAAAAATCGGGAATTTAAGAAGATTTAAAGGGATTTCAATTTTTTTCAAGATTTCAAGGAGTTTCTTGAAATTGCAAGAGATTTGAGAGATTTTAAGGGGGTTTAAAGGATTTTAGGGATTTGGTAGGGCTTCAAAGCTTTAGAGTATTTAAAAATATTCCAAAGGATTTCAAGAAGTTTCAAGATATTTACAAAATTTAAAGGGATTACAAAAGGTTATCAAAGAGATCAAAGAATTTCAAGGCATTTTAGGGAATTTAAAAACAAAAATGTATTAAGTGTTTTAGGGAGAAAAGGAAATGGAATGAAATTTTAAGGGATTTTGTGCGGTCTTAATGATTTTTCAACGATATTAAAGATTTCAAGATGTTGCACGGGATTTCACAAGATTTAAGATACTTTAAACACTTTAAAGGATTTTAGAGAATATAGCGTATTTTAAAAGATTCGAAGATCTCAAGAAATTTTTACAGCATTTACAAAGTTTTAAGGGATTTCAAGGAATTTTACAATATTTGAGGGATTCATAGAATTTCAAAAGAAATGAAAAGATTTCGTAAGGATATGATTATAAGGAATTTCTATAGATTTCAAGGGATTTAAACAAATTGAAGATTTTTCCAAGGCTTACAGAGAATTTCCACAGAATTCAAGGGTTTTTAATAGATTTCAGTGAAATTCAAGGGATTTTTACGGGGTTTAAGGGATTTAAAAAAATTGGCGAGCTTTTCAGGAAGTTTCGAGGATCTCAACTGATTTCGGGCGTATTTTAAAGGATTTGAAACGATTTCACCCGATTTTATGGAGTAATTCCATTTTATCTACATATACCAGTTTAAAGAAATTTCAGGACACTATTTTGCTACTATTTTTCAAAATTTTTGCTGCTATTGACACTATTTTTAATTTTTTAAGTGAGTCCGAGGCCTGTAGTTTATAAAATCAAATATGATTAAAGAAATGTAAATTTCGCTTTGATAACACGATTTTAATCTTTTTTTTTCTTTAACTTTAATGTGGAATCATAATATATGAATTAAGTTAACAAAAGTGTCTGTAACTACAATACACTTTCGGTTCTGTACCATGGTGTTTAATGATTTCGAAGCAATACCATTTTTTGAAAATTGGCCATATAGTAATTATTAATTAAAATTTGACGAAGAAGGAAAAAAGTAGAATAAGTTAATAATCGTCTCAAAGAATTTTGTATGAATAGAGATTTTGGCTCACTGAAATCTATGTTTATACTGTTAGTTTTTTTATTTGGAAATTCTTCCTCGGTAGCGATAAAATTGGACTTTGGATTTACATTTTAATTTTTTTTTTAATTTTCTTTAAAATAGTATTTAATATTAACTTTCTATCAAGTGAATAATACGTTATAGTTTATTCTATCAAATTTTGTCAACAGGAAAACAAAATTCATTAAAATAAATATACATAAATGTTTGAATACTTTTTTAAAGTTGTATCATTACCAAAGGTACTTAAAAACAATTAGTTTGATGATTTTAAATCAAAAATCTATTTTTTATTTCGAAAAACACTTTTATCGTAAAATACAAAAGTTTTATTTTCGAATTTCCAGGATTTGAATTTAATAGTTTAAAATAGCTTAATACCTCATTATTTTGGGAACAGAAACTATTTCACAATTTTTTTTAATATTGTACTTTTTACTAAAACTATTTTGTATATCTGTTTATTATAATTTATACTTTAGAAAAATCTTTGAAAACAGATTTCAGGGAGTAAAAATCGGTTCCTACAACGTTCTTTGAGCCGATGCTGCAAATATTGCAAAATACGTGAAATAAAATTTTGTTAGACACCATGTGTTGAAATTAAAATCACAATTTAAGCAGGCGATCCACGACTCGTCCTCATAATTGTTTCAGGCCGAGATCATACGTACAGTCTGCCCCCCCCCCCCCCCCCAGGGTGACGATAGGCAGTTGCCCACCACCAGCGCACTGTTACGCCCTCTAGTCTTCAATATTATTTAAAATTAAACAAATAATTTATCAACAACTACTATAAAATGTTAAATGAACTCTAAGCAGGGTTGCTGCTGGACCGGGAAACTAGGAATTTTATGAGGCCAGCGAAACCGGGAAAGTACAGTGAATTTATTTTTTGACCGGGAATTTTACAAATTTTTAGGAAAAAAATCTGTCCAAGTTTGATTTCAATAGTTTATAAAATAATTATTTGAATTGTTATCTTTTTCAATTATATCATTCAGTTTACAATGCATAATTCGACAACCTTTCACTTAAAAATTTTCCATTTTAGATTTTAATTTTTAAGCGTACATTTTTCATTTAAAGAATTTTAAAATTCAATTTAAAGACTTGAAAAGTTTAAAAATTAGAAGCGTTTCAAATCGACAATTGGATAGAAATGTGATTGATTAATTGTTAATTGATTGATCAACTGTGAATATAAATTATAATGATTTTTAAAATTGAACTGTACATTAAGGATTAACAATTGAATAATTGGAAATTGGAAAAAAAGTGATCAATTGGAAAGTCTTAGTAGTTAAACAAATGTAAACGCCCGATTGAAACTTTATAAACTACTTAAAAATGTTGAGTAATAATAAGTATTGTTTTAGTCTAAACTTTGAAATTTGATATTTTTTAATTAAGAAGAAGAACAAGAGTTGCTTAATAATATTCAAAACTAAACAAAAAAATCTAAATTTTGAGGGTTACAATTTTAATTGTTCAATTAAAAAAAAATAATTTACAAATAAAATTGTTGAATTTTGATGTATAATAAATATTGAACACTTATTATTATTCCTAGAAAAAATTCGAGTAAGTTGAAAAGCTATTTAGAAGGTCTGAAAAGATTCAAAATTAATTTACAATTTGAAATGATTTCAAATAATTTAAACGAAATGTCTACGTATACCGACAAAATTTGGCTATTCGTACCGAAATTTCGGTGCAAATAGCCCACGGCCTAATTTGAAACAAAATATAGATTTGTGCAGATTTCGAAGAAAAAATTTTGAAGATTTTTAAGAATTGTGAAAGGCTTCAACAGAATAACAAACATTTTCTTAAGATTCCTAGGAAAATTAAAAATGTCTTTTTATTTTGAAAAGTTAATTTTAAGAGAATATTTAAAAAGATTTCCAAAATTGTCAAAAATCAGTCTGGAAGATTTTAGGGAAATATTTGTTATTTTGTAGGATTTAAATTTAGGAAGAATTCGAATCATTTTAAAAGATGCTTAGAAAGTTCTGAAAATTTTTTTAAAATAATTCAAAATTTGAAAAAATGTAAAACATTATATAGATGTTTCAAGATTTTGAAATAATATTTTGAAGCTTTTCAAGGATTTTAAATTTAAAAAAAATTTAACTTCTGACTTAAGAAGTGTTCAGTTTATAACAAAAATGTAATCGTTCATTGTTTGATATTTCTGGCTTAAAATTGTTTAAAATCATTTGCAGCTCAGTTTTTATTACATCAAATAGAAAAAATTGTAGCTTCGAAGTTCGAATTTTTTACTTTCATTGACCGTGAAAAATGTCAGTGATCCGCGGAAAAACCGGGAATAATTTTCTGTGATTAAAACGGCCACCCTGTCTAAGTGAACATTTAAGTATTTCCCCTTACTATTCCGCCAATCGAGTATCAATTACTTCATGGATATCGGGTTTCCCGATTAAGGAAAATACTAGAGGGGTAACAGTGCGCTGGTGGAGGGGAAGTGCCTGTCGCAGGGTGCACAGTCTTCCCCTTTTTTCCTTAGTTTCCCCTTTTTTCTTGAAATTCCCCTTTTTCCCCTATTTTCAAAAAACTTCCCCATTTTCCCCTTTTCTCTCTAAATATACGATATCTGAAAATACAATATTTGAATCACGCGGAAAATTCTCCGAAATTAGTAAGTTTATTATTAAATGATTGAATAATAATTATAACAATTATAGCACTTGAATAAATTATTTATGAATAAATAAGGTACCGATAACATTACAGAATATAGTATAATTAAAAAGTGAAATGTTCCAAATTCATCAACTGCAATGTTAAATGTTCTAACTTGAGCAATTTTTAATTTGAGTTTAAGAGCACTGAAGAGTAGGGCGGAGTAAAAATGCTAAAACAAATTAAATCGTTGGAGCTGAGGGAAAAAAACTTGTGGGTTGGCATTCGACAAAAGTGAAAAAAAAAATTTTAATCTGTAAAATTTAACGATTTCAAATTCAAAATATTTCCAATTGGTTCAAAAATTATGACGAATTTGTTATATTTACAGCTTTTACTAGTGAACAATAATAGAAAATTACGAAATTTAACAATACGTTTTTAGCGCAGTAACATGTTTTTTTAGATTGAGTCTTATGCACGCACAATTTTAAAAAAAAATTGAATATGACGAATCTGAAATTTATTCAGCTTGAACCAAAGAAACATTTTGTTATTTTGCTTTTTCGGAAAAAAAACTATTGTCGTGATTTAGAATTTTTAGGATTTCATATTTTTTGCGATTTTGCATCGTTATATACACCACGAAAAAAATGTTTCTCATGAATAAAAAATAATAACATGTTTCTTTGGTTCAAGTTGAAGAAATTTCAGGTTCGGATCAATCCAAAAAACATGTTTTTGTATATTTAAAAAAAAAATTTTAATGAGGCAATTTTTTTTTAATTTAAAATTTAAAAAAGTGAACAGAAGATATTAACCGATTTCATAATTTTTTTCTTCACTTGTTTTTTATGCCGACCCACAAATTGTTATCCCTCAGCTCAAACGATTCGATTAATTTTAGTATTTTTACTTCGCCCTACTGAAGAGTGTAGTTTTAAATTTACATTGAAAGTATTAATTATAGTAAGGAAGAAATGTCAAATCTTGGAAAGAAATGTTTATGATAACGATGTTAAAAATATCAAAATTGTGTATTTAACTAATTTTATTTTTTTCTCGGACTTTTTTATATCACTGTGAAAGGATTTCCAACGACCTAAGTATATCCAATTTTCAAAAATAAATTCTTTAATGGCAGAAATAATTAAAAAAACATTGAAAATTATTTTAAAATAAATTATATAAACTACCCTTATTTGCCCTTCACTCCTAAGAAAACCAAAAGTGTTTTTTTCTGGTCACCCTAATATCCACACGACCAGGCCGTGCGTATGATCTCGTCCTGAAGCCGATGTGAGGACGAGTCGTGGACTGTCGATTTAAAGTTGCTAGTGTATGTCAGAAATAATGAGTATGAAGTAGTGAGATCAATATGGAGAAAGTAGTGTATTGTAGAGAAAGATATATAGAAGCTTTTAATGTAGAGTATATGTAAACTAAAGAAAATGACTAAAAAATGAAAATGAATCAATATGAAGCTAACTAAGCGGCTACATGTTTGTTTGGATTGCAGAGGCACATTGCGCGCAGGCCCACGCCGGGTAATGCAAAGCATATGAGGGTGCCCCGCCGCCTCTTTGTTCGGTGGTGCACTGGTTTGCATTGTCTGCGCTGGCTGCTGCGCGTGCCTCTAATCGTCAATAATGTGACGGGCCAATCTGGGCCTAATCGGGCCCCACTTAATCTACCTACGTACCGGACGTTGGTTCCACACTACGTCATTCGCCACCTGGTCTGGCCAAGTTGGTGTTGCCAGAATAGTGTACCTTCCACTGGCCACTCGAGCTAATCAGACCTGACAGCGGTTCAATGAGGCGGTGGCATGATAGCAGATGCCAGAGCCTCTTGCGAGCCTTTAGCAACAGAGCGGCGGAGGCTGTCAGCCAGGCCCAGCCCGTACGTTGCTAGCGACACTCGCCCACTGCTTCTTAATTTTAGTATGATACTATAGTTCAAATCAAGTTAATCGATTTATAGATAATATATATACATTTATATACATTTATATATAGAAATATAATAATTTATCACTTGTTTCATCCATGACACTCTGCACATCTTCAGTTCCTTACACACGGTGTGCCTCAACTGACTTCAACCCAAAAGGGCTTGCATATGCCGGTTTTTTTCTGAATATACTTCTGGGATGCCCCACGATCATTTTGAGCGCAAAAAGAAAAAAATCGCTTGTGCCCTTTTTGAGAATAGTATATTGTGATACAAGTGCGGAAAGTAGGCAGTTCCACACGAGCGTGAAGTTTGCTGTACGAGCCAAAGGCGAGCTGTAAACGAGCTGAAGACAAGCCGGAAACGACCCGAAGATGAGCCTATGGCAATTACTGTAAACTTCACAAGAGTTGCAACTGTCTACTTTCAGCGCCTGTTGCACACGATAATTTTTGTAACAAATGCAGGAAATTTTCGATTTGAGAAACAATAAGAATAAATTTTTTGGAAATTTATGATAATTTTTGGAAATTCATGGTAATTTTTGGAAATTCATGGTAAAATTACCGAAAATTTACGATGAATTTGTATATTACCGAAAATTTCCAGAAATTCGAGGTATCGAAAGCTTTTTGAAAAAAAATCCGAAAATTTCAAAAATGTTCGGAAAATGGGAAATTGCTAAATTTAAAAAATTACTGGAAAGGTCCCCGCACAAAATGTATTGAAAAAAGGTCTCGGTGGATTTTGATAATTTTTTGATATTTTGTAGAACATGACCCCCCGAACAAAAAATCATAATGACAAACCCCCGAAAAATGGACAGATTTTCATCTGCACCGCGCCAAAAGTAACCTTTCAGACCAGCATTCACGCTACATAGAAGCTATTGGCGCGAAGCTCACTGAAAACACTTAGCACTCTGCAACTGTGACATTTTGTAGGTCACGGCCCCGCGAACAAAAAATCCTTCTGACAAAACCCCGAAAAATGGAAAGATTTTCGTCTGCACCGCGCCAAAGGTACCCTTTTAGTCCAGCATTCACGCTACATGGAGGCTACTGGCGCTACGCTCACTGGAAACACTTAGCACTTTGTAACTGTGCAGATGAAAATCTGTCCATTTTTCGGGGTTTTGTCATTATGATTTTTTGTTCGGGGGCTCATGTTCTACAAAATATCAAAAAATTATCAAAATCCACCGAGACCTTTTTTCAATACATTTTGTGCGGGGTCCTTTATGAAAAGTTGCTAAATCATCGGAAATTTCAGGTCTCTAAAGTTTTTTGGAAAGATTCCAAAAATTTCCAGAAATTTATGGAAAATTACTAAATTTCCAGTAATTTATGGAAAATTGCTAAATTATCGGAAATTTCAGGTAGCCAAAGCTTTTTGGAAAAAATTTCCGGAAATTTATGGAAAATTGATATATTACCAGAAATTTCAGGTATCCAACAATTTCTAAAAAATTTGGTAATTTATCGGTAATTGATGGTAATTTATCAGTCATTTATGGTAACTTATCACTTCGAGTTTGCCCAATCACTATTCACTACTCACAATCAGTCTCTCAAGCGTCAAATCATAATGAAGTGAGGTTATTATTCCGGCAGTCCTGGAAAGTAAATCTGAATCGAAATGCGCACGCGCAACAGCAATGAAAAGTAATCTTGCTCAAAGAACGCAAGCGCAGCAGCTAGAAAAAGTCTTTTTATAACTGCTTTTTACCACGGCTTTGGAATTGGTCACTTCCCGCACGCAATACATGCCTCGAAAAGCGATCATTTCGTGCGTGTGTTACAAAAAACTTTTTTTGATTTTTTTGAAGAGGTGAATCAACATTAGGGCGTATCGAAAAAAATGTTGTTTGCGCGAAGTTCTAATAGCAATGAAAACTTTCTTTTGGGAGTCAAAAACACTACCCTAAAGTTTCATAACAAAAAATTCCTTCTGTCTCCGCATCGTAGATATAGCTAAAAATCACAAAAAACGAAGCACTTCTTCAAATTTGAACAGCAAAAAAATTTTGTTTGAGATTTAATTATCAATAAAAATAGTTCAAAGCAAGTCGATTTATACCTGTATAGCGATAATTCCATTAAAATATTGTTCACCCTCCCTAATTGACTTTGAAGTTTCAAAAAACCGAAAAAAGTCGACTTTTTCGCTATTTTCTTAGATTAATGGTAAATTTCTCGACTATTTGACCATATAATGTGTGATATACGTCAATGAGAATGTATTTTTAATATGGTGTAACAATAATATATAAGAAATGTTGACATTAAAATAATTTTTATTGACTTTGAATTACAAAAAAAAATATTTAAAAGTGATATATTGCTCTTTATTTGAGAATAAAATTAATTTTCGGTATATAAATTATCAGAAATAATAGTTCGCAGCAAGTGAATTTGTACCTACATAGCAAAAAATGATTCAAATATTTTTTAGCCTACCTAAGTGACCTTGAGTTTTCAAAATATCAAAAAAAAATCGACTTTTTCGCTATTTTCTTAGAGTTACGGCAATTTTTTCGACTATTTGGCCATCAAATGTCTGATATGCGTTAAGAAGAATGTATTTTCAATATGTTACAGGTATAAATCGACTTGTTTTGAACTATTTTTATTGGTAATTTAGATCTCAAAAAAAAATGGTTGCTGTTCAAATTTGAACAAGTGCTTCGTGTTTTGTGATTTTTAGCTATATCTACGATGCGGAGACAGAAGGAATTTTTTTTATGAAACTTTAGGGGAGTGTTTTTGACTCCCAAAAGAAAGTTTTCATTGCTATTAGAACTTCGCGCAAAAAACTTTTTTTTTCGATACGCCCTAATACATATTTTGATGAAAATAAGTTAAACGTGGAATTTCATTGGCTCAAACCATTCAGTTTTTGCATCCAAAAAAGGGCTACAGGTGCTGGACATCTTACGAGAACTAAAACCCTTCAATATTTTTGAAAAACGGTGAAAAGGGGGGAGGATCAGTTTTTAGAAAATTGCCTTATTCTAGTTCATCCTATGTCCCAAACACCTTAACAAGAATTAATGTGCTTGAAGCATTCTTCAAAATGACAAAAATCGAATGTTCTATCTCTGAAAGTTTGGCAGTTATGGTCCTAAGAATTATTATTATGACCTTATTATTTAAAAAATATTTATTCATTTATATTTTAAATATTTATTTATTTAAAAAAGACTTAATTTTGAGTAGATCTAAAAAAAACAATGCTCTAGCTGTAATAGAACCAAAATTATGGCCTTTTGAATATGGCCCTTTTTTATGAAATTGTTGTTTTTATGAATGTGTCGTTTTCCAAAAGAACTCATTTCCCGAGCAATTCAGGAGAAACTTGCCACCAGATAGGTTAAGGAGGACCTAATTTTTAGCAAATCTAAAAAAAAATAATGCTCTAGCTCTAATCGCATCGAAAGTATGGCCTTCTGAATATGATCCTTTCGTAATAAAATTATGTTAATCATCATTTTTTTAACAAATGAAATAAAAAATCCAAATTTTATCAATTTTTAAAATAAAATATCTCGTTTTTAAAAATAAATAAGTTCCTGAGCATTGGACATGAATTCTGCCACCAAATAAGTTAAAGAGGACTCAATTTTCATGGAATTTTGTTTAACATTATATTTTTAAATGAGCTAGAGCATTCTTTTTTATATAATTATGTTCTTTTGGAAAACGATAAATTTTATTTTAAGAATTGATGTTGAACAAAATTTCATAAAAAAAGGGCCATATTTAGAAGGCCATAATTTTGGTTTTATTAGAGCTAGAGCCTTGTTTTTTTTTTAGATCTAATCAAAATTAAGTCTTTTTTAAATAACTTACCGGCAAGTTTCACCTAAAACGCTGAGGAAAGAAGTTCTTTTGAAAAACGAGAAATTTTATTTATAAAATTGATGTTAAACAAAATTTCATAAAAAAGGGTCATATTAAAAAGGCCATAATTTTGGTTTTATTAGAGCTAGAGCAATGTTTTTTTTAGATCCACTCAGAATTAAGTCATCTTTAATTAATTATTCTGCAATTTTTACCAGACAGATAGCAAAAGCGGATTATAAAAGTCGTTGGAGCAAAAACGAGTTAAGAACAATGCGGGCAAAAACGAGTTAAAAAGAAACAATAATAATAAGGATTGTATCGAATATCATAACATAAAAATGTAATACAATGATAGATTATAATATAATCTACCGTACTATTACATCATTATATTATAATAAACGATACAATCTTCGTTATTCTTGTTTCTTTTTAACTCATTTTTGCTCGCATCCTTCTTAACTCGTTTTTGCTCCGACGATTTTTCTACTCCGCTTTTGCTCTCAACCCCTCAAATAAGTTATTTCCCCAAATCTATATATATTTTTTCATTCAAATTATTCGCTTAAAATCTACTTCTTAGGACCATAACTCCCAAACTTTTAGATATAAAACATTCGATTTTTTTCATTCTGCAGAAAATTTCAAGCACTTTAATTCTTGTTTGGGTGTTTGGGACATAGGATGAACTGGAGTAAGGCAATTTTCAAGAAACTGATTTTTTCCCACTTCTTTCGACGTTTAACTTATTTTCATTAAAATATGTTGGTCAACCTCTTCAACAAAATCAAGAAAAGAGTTCTCAAAAAGGGCCCAAGCGATTTTTTTCTTTTTGGGCTCAAAATGATCGTTGGGCATCCCAGAAGTATACTCAGAAAAAAAACCGGGATATGCAAGCCCTTTTGGGTTGAAGTCAGTCGTGGCACACCGTGTACATCCTATCATATTCTCTCTGTCTCTCTCTATCTTTCCGTATTCTAGTTAAATAACCATTCCAAAACCATCTCATTCTACTAACTTTTGATATGACAGGGTACGGCTGAACCAAATTTAAGAACGTTGGAATCAGGTTCTAAACTCGAAATTGAATTGCCCTATTTTAGACCATAAATACTAGAATAGCATCTTTGTTATGTACGTAGGGTCTACTCCTATTTTGAATCAAATCTGTGTTTGAGGAGAAAAATTGCCTAAAGTATTGAAACTAGCCTATTTTTCACTCCGAATACAGACTTGATTCAAAATAGAAGAAGGTCCTAAGTATTTAACAAAGATGTTCTTCTAGTATTTATGGAGTACAAAGAGGCAGTTCATTTATGAGGTTGGGGCCTAGTTTCAACGCCCTTGAATGAAAGTTCCAGGTGAATCTGATTTTTTGTGGTAATATGGCATCCCACGAACATTTAAAGATGAAAATGAAAATGATCGGCCACACGATTTTTGAAAAAAGTCGATTTTTGTATTTAATGACTAAGAAATTAAGAAATTTTCATTAGATTATGTGGTCAATATTGGTTAACATTTTTTGTAATCGATTTTTTTATTGAATATGGTTGTTAGGATGAAAGTGAAAATAATCGGAGAGGTGTTTTTTTTTACTTGAATTTTAGGGTTTCGTAGGCTAGGCCGGAAACCCTTTTTTTCAAATCAGTGGTTAAAGCTTATAAAAATTAAGAAAAATGGAAATTTAGATTTGTAAACCCTTGTGCTGGAAGCTTTTCTTTTAGTCCGATTTTTCACCGGGACGGCTCAAATTAAAGTTATTGACATGTAGAATTGTAATAACGAATAAAATTTGCTATGTTATATTTTTTTATGACAATAGTTAAAAAATAAAATTTGCTATTTCATACTCTTCTTTTTTTATATCACTGGTTAAAGAAAATGAAAATAAGGAAAATTGGGTTTTCATGATTTGGAATGACTCGAATCTTACTAAGAGAAAAAAAAGTCTTAGTAAGAAATGAAGAATTTTTCATTAGATTATATGGTAAATATTGGTAAAGTTTAAGTTTAATAGATTTTTTATTAAATGTCGTTGTTTGTATCCCCTCGAATATTTTAAGATGGAAATGAAAATAATCGGAAGTGGGCTTTCTGAAAAAATTAGGTCTTTTTTTTTTAAATTAATATGGAATGACAAAATTTGAGTAAGATAGAATAGTTTATTTTCATATTAAAATGTTCGTGGGGTTTCAGACAACTACATTTAATAATAAATATAAAAAAAAATTTAACCAATATTCACCATATAATTCTATGACAACTGCTTCATTTTTTACTAATTAAATACAAAAATCTAGTTTTTTCAAAAAACGCCCCTCAGACTATTTTCATCTTAAAATGTTCGTGGGGTGACAGGCGAACACATGCAAAGTCTATTAAAAAATGTTAACCAATATTTACTATATAATCTTAGGGAAAATTCTTCACTTCTCAGTAATTAAAAACAAAAAACTACTTTTTTCAAAAATCGCCCCACCAATTGTTTTCACTTTCATCTTAAAATGTTCGTAGAAAGCTATGTTACTATAAACTATAAACAATCAAGAAATCCCATTTACCTGGAAGTTTCATTTAAATTTGGTTCAGACTTACCGTGACGAATAGGCACTATGCTACATTTGACTCTAATTCCTTTCAATCTTTTATCTATATTCTATACCAATGTCTACTTTGATTACAAAAATGCGTGTTATTTACTTCTAGAATTATCAGGGTGGCCGCTCGGGAAGAATCAAGAAATAAGAATGCATTTTTTTGAGAGGGAAACACACAAATTTTTAATGAAAAACCTTTTTAATCACTTTCAATTTTTTTATTCATAACTTATAAAATGTTTATTTGATTGAAATGCAAAAAGTAATTAAAATTTTTTAGTCTACTATGAAAGAAACGTCTCGGTTAGAAGAAGAAATCTTGTTGATAAGTTTTTTTTTTAATTAATTATTTATATTTTTTAATTAGAGATATGAGCTAACTCATTTTCTAAAACTGGAAAAGTATTTAACTAAGAAGATTGTAAAGTTCTGTGCACTTTTTGTACGATAGTACTAATTATTTTATAGACTGCAATAAACAAACTTTAGAATTGTATTTTGTAGTTAACGTCATGAAGAACAAATTAAAAACAAGTGTCATCTGAAAATGCAATAATAGAAGTTGAATATACCTGGAAAAACCTGAAAATGTCAGGGAATTTTTTGTTAAGTCAGGGAAAATTTTCAATAGTGCTGCTAAAAGACCAATTTTCAACAAATTAGTTGAACTTTCAATCAAGTAGTTGAATTCTCGACCAAAAAACATGAATTTCCAACAAAATAGTTCTATTCTTAACTAAAACAGATTACTTTCAACCAAACAGTGGAATTTTTAACCAAAAACTTTAATTTTTTACAAAAATACAAATTTTAAACCAAATACTTGAATTTGTAACCAAGAAGATTAATTTTCTACTAAAAAAGATCAATTTTCAACAAAATACATCAGTTTTCAACCGAAAGTGAAATAGTTAAATCTTCAGTTGAAAAAATTAAATTTCAACAAAATAAAGAAGAATTTTCACAAAATAGTGAAATTTCCAGCCAAAAAAGATGAATTCTCAATGAAAAATGTAGTAGTTAATATTTTAATCATCAACCAAAACAGATTGATTTTCAAACCAACAGTGCGGCATTTTTAACCCAGAAGATTAATTTTCTACCAAAAAAGATCAATTTTCAACAAAAAATATCAGTTTTCAACCGAAAGTGGAATAGTTAAGTTTTCAGTTAAAAAAATTTAATTTCAACAAAATAAAGAAGAATTTTCACAAAATAGTTAAATTTGCAATCAAAAAAGATGAATTCTCAATGAAAAATGTAATGGTTGATATTTTAATCATCAGCCAAAATAGATTGATTTTCAAACCAACAGTGACATTTTTAACCATGAAGATTAATTTTCTACGAAAAAAAAACAACAAATTTTCAATAAACTACATAACTTATAACTAAATAGTTGAATTTTGAACAAAAAAAAATATATAAATTTTCAACAAAACAGTTAATTTTCAACCAAACAGGTAAATTTTAAAGCAAATAGTTTAATTTTCTATCAAACTGTTAAAATTTCAACCCAAAAACGCAAATTTTCTACAAAACAGTGGAATTTTCAACCTAAAAATATGATTTTTCTACAAAAAGTTAATTTTCTACAAAAATTTGCATTTTCAAGCAAAAAATGAATTAATTTCTACGAAAAGAGATGAATTTTTAAACCAAAAAGACAAATTTTCCATAAAAGTGTTGAATTTTCTGTTAATAAAGATTTTTTAGTCAAAAAGAGAAAAATTAACTATATTGTCTACTTTTCCAGCCAAAAAGACGAATTTTTTACAAAAAAATTGAATTTTCAACAAAAAATTTCATTTTCAACCAAATAGATGATTTTTTTGCAAAATAGTTGAGTCTTCAATCAAAATAAATTAAATTTCTACCAAACAGTTGCATTTTTAATTAAAAGAGATTAAATTTCTAATAAAAGAGATACATTTTTAACCTGAATATATGAATTTTCAACAAAATATGTAGTTGAATCCTCAATCAAAGCAGATTAATTTTCTACAAAAGTGTTCCATTTTTAGCCAAAAATGATTCAATTTCTACCAAAAGAGATGAATTTTTAAAGCCAAAATACGAATTTTGAACAGAAGAGCTGAATTTTCAACCAAAAAGTTTGTTTTCAACTAAATAGTTTACCTGCAATTTTCAGGAAATTTTTTCATGATTTGAGTAGACAACCTGTAAATTTAATATTCATTCACTGTGCAGAATTTTAAGAATGAGCAATTCCAAAATTCTTCAAAATTAAACGAATTTCAAATTGAAAATTTAAAAATTGTAAATTTCGGATTGAAGTTTTATAGATTATTTTCAAATAGTTCCGTATTCATATTCGACGATGCTGGCCAATTGAAAAGGTTTCAAATTGAATAATTTCTAATTGAAGACTTCAAAAAAATCTTTTTTTTGAGTAATATTTAACTGTTCATTCAGAACGAAAAAATTTAAATTATGTGTTCAAAATGAAACGCTTTTAAAATTGAATTTTTTCAAAATTAGAAGAGTTGAATGATTTGTTCACAAATTTTATTGTGAATCATTAACGTTTCCGAATGCCAAATCTTTGATATGAAACTGAGTTTGTTTAAATTTCAAAAGTATCAATCACAATTTGACAATTATTTTTTAAAATTAAAGGATTCCAGTATAAAAAATGTTTACTTACTTTTACAATTCTAATAAGTATTTAGTTTTAAATGTTTCCGATTTAAACTGTAATTTCTAACGTTTTTCAGAATAGTCGAATTTTTAAGGTTTACAACCAAATATTTCTAAGATTTTTTTTCTAACATTTTAGCGGCCACCCTTATTATATTTGTTTGGAAATTTAAAAGATTTGTAAAGGAATTAGAATCAACACAAGCGCAATAGTTTGTGTGTTTTATCACAAATTTATGCATTTAGATTGAAGCGCTCTCAAAGAAAATTTCTTAAACTAAAAAGTCGTGAAAAACTTTTTCATTAGCACAGATTCCCTCTTGTGCGCTTGGACAAATTTGTAACATTTAAATATAGAATTGATATAATTTGACAAAAACAAGAGAGAAATTTTCTTTGAGAGGACAGGTACTTAAAAAGTTCAGATTGAGATTAATTTTAAAAACGTTAAAATTGGTAAATTTTGCCGAATCTTGTCGATTCTGTAATAATAATAGCACTTGTTTGAAATGTCTCTTTTATTAATATGTCACGTTAATTTCAGACGTTGAAGACGTCAAGTTTGTAATCAACTTCGACTATCCATCTTGCTCTGAAGATTATGTTCATCGGATTGGCCGCACTGGCCGTCGCCAGAAAACTGGAACTGCCTACACATTCTTCACGCCCAATAATTCGAACAAAGCCAATGACCTAATCCAGGTGTTAAAAGAAGCCAATCAAGTTATCAATCCAAAGCTTCTAGAACTTGCTGACGGTAGAGGTGGAGGTGGCGGTTATGGTAGACACCGAGGTAAATTATTTGATTTCTATTTTACACAAACTCCAGGATGTTTGAATAAGGTTACTAAACTTGGGTATTTTCAGGCGGCAGAAATAGGTGGCGCATGAAAGGCGGCCGAGGTGAAAGAGAACGCAGTTTTTCAAGGAGTAGAAGTCGCAGCTATAGTCGAGAGCGAAATGGACGAGGAAATCGTCGAAGTTACAGCCGGAGTTATTCTCGCAGTCGCAGCCCTGTTAATCGAACAGGCAAGTCGTCAGACAGTCCTCGTGGTGAAGGCTCTTCAGTTAAAAATCCATCTCCTATTCCCACTCGGCCGTTAGCTCCTTATATGACTACGGCTCCTCCCCCTCATTCAACTAATCATCCTCCTCATTCGACCAATCATCCTCCTCCTCATTCGACCAATCATCCTCCTCCTCATTCGACCAATCATCCTCCTCCTCACTCGACCAATCATCCTCCTCCTCATTCGGCCAATCATCCTCCTCCTCACTCGACCAATCATCCTCCTCCTCATTCGACTAATCATCCTCCTCCTCCTCCTACGCCAACTCCAAAGCTCCAACATATCCAAAATATCCAAATAAGTATACAACCTCCTCTGCCACCGTCTCTTCCTCCACCGCCTCCTCCTCCTCCATCCGAAAAAACCGCAGCTATCCAGAATCTGCGACTACAGCAGTCTTATCCACAACCTCCGAACCTTCGACAGCCACCACCTTTGCCCCGGTATGGACATCCACCACTTCCGCAGCAGCCACCTCTTCCCTACCAACCTCCTCTTCCGCAGCAGCCACCTCTTCCCCAGCATCCACCTCTTCCCCAACAGCCACCGCCTCCACTTCCTCCTCCAATGGGTCCACCACCTGGAGCCCTACACCACCTCTCCCATCATCCTCCCATGAATATGTTGGGGTGCCCTCCTCGCTCGAACTTTACTGGGGTAACGGGAATCGGAGGAGGACTACCTCCTCTGCCGAGGGTGAACTCGATGAACTTGGGTGGACCTTATCGTCATCTCGGGGGTGGGCCACCACCTAATATGAACATGGCCTCTCCGCCCCCCATAGGCGGGGGTGGCTACCAGAACGCGTTGCCTCTCTCGCAGTACTACCAGCCGCCTCCGCCACCCATGCACCCCATCAATGGCATTCATCATTAGCAGCGCTACTCCTGCTCTGCCGTATGGTTTCAAGGTTTGTCTAGATTTTCCGGATTCTTGTCGTCAAGTTTGTTTGGACTAAGCAATGTGTAGTGCAGTAGAAAAAAGATTATTTTTTTACTTTTTCGAACAAGTATTGACATTTTTACTTTAAGGTACAAACGTCTCCGGTCTGTGGAGCACATTTTTTGATTTATTCGACTTGAGGTACATTAATGTTTGTAGTGTATTCTTGAAACGATGGTCGAGACTGACTTGGCGATTTGAATCGAATAATGGGAGGGGGGCCATGTTTAAGACAACGACGCAATATTAAGTTACATAGTGTAAAGACAATGTATCCTTAAAAGAAGGAGAATTTAATAAATTTTTCTTATTATTTATCACTTAGCATATTCGATTTCAAATCAACCAGTATTGTCACTATGGAAAATTGGGTATGGTCATCGGGAATTTAAGTAAATTTAGTAGAAAAAGTTTTGAGTTCAAAAAGTTTAGTTCGTAGCGTTTTCAAATAACATGCATCATAGTAGAGATACTGGTTAATTAGAAATGGAATTATTCTTTCTTAAAGCAATCAAAAACTTCTTATAAAACCTAATTGGCTATTATTGTCCAACTCGGCAGATAGAAATATCCTCGATTTTATGTTTTTATTTCAACCAGAAAATCACTTGGTATTTTCCAATTCATCCAGTCCATCCTGTTTACAACAAATGCATTTTAAGGCTTGACGTACTTGAAATGCTTATTTATTTCTTTATAACTACTCCAGTCCATTTTACTAAATCCCATATTAAAATCCTTTCGAAATCTATGGTTATTTACAATTAATAATGCTATTGCATGTAGATTTTGTTGCATGCTAAAGAAATAGAATTCAGATAATTATTTTGTCTTTTTCTTTGTTTATTGCATATAAAGATAAAAGGAATGAGCCTAAATGACCTTTGATTTTTGTAGATAGTATGATTGAAGTAACAAGTGCGTCTCTTCTTAAAATCTAGATAAGCTCTCGCGTTTCTCCTAGAATTATTTATTCAGCTTCTTTTAAGAATAATTCAATATTTCAAGTTTCTTCTAATAATTTTTTCGTAAAATCTTCTTTCCGAAACAAAGTTTTAGTATTTGATTTGCGGATGGGTTAGTGGGAAGCTTTAAAATTTCATTGATTGCTACAACTTTCTGTAATGCGTAATCCAAATTTTACTTTTGCAGAAATCATTGGCAAAAGCTACTGGAGCAGCGAAAGGTGATCATCTTGGTGGTGAAAATATTGTGTCAAATCAACGCATACGAATGACATTGACGAAATTTCTATATACTTGAATGTTACGTGCATAACACATGTAAAAAACGAATGTTTTTCACGCATTGCCGTGGAATATGAACACTTAGGAATGTTAAGTGTGCATCGAGAAAAATTGTCATTTACTCTGGAAATCTTGTGTCGTAGGATATAAAAATTCAGTGTTCAATTTCAATTCATTCCTTTTTATATAATTATAGAATACAGATTGATCTGTATTTAGATTTTTTTAGGTAGAATACATTGTACAGTATTGAAAACTCGATTTTTTTAGAACTTGACATGATAAAAATCTCTTTTCTTTTGTAAATTTGTTGACCCAATTCGTGTTACTTTGACCAAGAATATGAGCGTAACTTTCTTATTCTTTGTCTACAACAATTTTGTGATTAAATGTATAAATTAATAAAAAAAAGCTAATGTACTCCTTTTGCGACTCATCATTTTTTTACCTGAATAAAAATCAATTAGGATACTTCATATATTTTTATATTTTATATCCTATCCTTACATATACTATTATTCTGTCAATTTTACAGAAAAACGGTGAATTTTTATACCGAAAACCTAGCTAAAGTACACTTATTTTAATTTTTAAATAATTATATTTAAGAAACTGCGCACCTTTTAATATAAATAATAATTATAATATAAAATTCTTGTTATAGTTTTTTTTAATTGTATATTTGAGGGCGGTCGCATGGAAAATCTAGAAATCATCAAAAAGTCAGGAATTTTGAAAAAAAATTTGCAAAAGTTCAAAATTTGCATTAAGTTGCAAAATCTTGATACTAGGAACAAAGTTTTTTTTTCAACCAGAAGGATGATTTTAAATACTCGGTCTTTTCCCGGTCTGGCAATTATAGTTCTTTTTGAAAATTTTATGTACTAAATGAGAATTTTAATTATTTTTTTATTATTATACCATTAAGCCATTTCCCTTTCGGGGTAGGCGTGACTTGCTCGGTTGGAGAATAGTAGTGTATAGGTTGAATAGGTATATAGGTGTGAGGTTGTAAGGTATGTAGGCATGTAGGTATATAGGTATAAGGTAGATAGGTATATGGATGTTAGGTATAAATATTTCAGATTGATCTGGAATTCTCGTGTTATTTATTTAAATGACACGTTTATTCCGCAACACTGCTCCGACCCAGGTTGCTGATCAATCTCTCTAGCGATCACCCCAAGTGAAGAGCCTCACAAAATTGTTATGTATGGTTCTCCACTTGGGCCCATTAGTATCCAAGGTCTTTGTTTCAGGCGCCATTCATTCTACTGTCACTCTGTTTACAAACTATTTGTCGCCACACTTTTCTGTCCTGGCATACTACTCTAGCTTCCTTCACGTCCATGCATTTTTTCATGCAAGCTCTTGTGTTTCTATGGCTTCTTATGTCTCTACGGATCAATGTCTCATTTACACATTCTAACCATTCTTTCGGCGGTCTACCTCTGGGCATTCTACCATTTACTTTACCTTTATACACTTGTTTGGTCAGTCGTTCACCTTTCATTCTTTCAAGATGTCCGAACCATCTTAACTGATTTCTTTCCCATATGTCAACTAGTGTCTCTCCTGTACCACATTCTTTGAGGATAGTCTCGTTTCGGACTTTGTCCATCAGTGTTTTCCCGCATATTATGCGCAGAGGTTTCATGCCGATCGCGTTAATTTTACTCCTGTCCTTTTCTTGACAGGTCCATGTCTCGCTACCGTATAGTACAGTCGGTACGAATATAGAATTATGTATGGCCATTTTAGCTTTTTTTGATATGTTTTTATTTGTGAGGATGGATCCTACTCTACCGATAACCTGTCTACCCTTATTTATGCGCCTATCTAACTCCCCATCTATTTTTCCGTCGCTAGTGAATAGACTACCTAGATACACGTACTGGTCAACTTGTTCTAATCTCTCATCATTTATGATAATGTTGCATATTGTTTTCTCACTTTTTCCCTCAAACACCATGATTTTTGTTTTATTTACGTTAATTTTGAGTCCCATGTCCTTCATGCTTGTATTAAGTTTATTCAACATTCTTTGCAAATCCTCGACTGATTCTGCCATAACAATCTTGTCATCTGCGAAAGCTAACCCACGTACCTTGACTGTTTGGAGATCTACACCTTCTTCGTCGAAGAGTGCAGTTCTTAGACACTTATCCATGAATATGATAAATAGCCACGAGGACATAACGCATCCTTGTTTCACGCCTTGCATAATATCGAACCAGTCACTCAGTTTCCCGTTTACCCTTACGCTCGCTTTACTACCTGTATATATTGTTTTTATTGCTTGCAGGAGCCCTCCATTTACTCCGTACTCTTTAAGAACTTCCCAAAGTTTACTTCTATTTACCGTGTCAAATGCTTTTTCTAGGTCAATAAATGCACAGAAAACTTTCTTTCCTACTCTCAAGCTTTTTTCTGTGATCTGTCTTAGGCTAAATATCTGATCTGTACATGATCTTCCTGGCATAAATCCACTTTGGACTTCCCATATCTTTTCTCCTGTAATTTCCATTACCCTACGAATAAGTATTTTTGAGTATATTTTACTTACGGTACTTAGTAGACTGATACCTCTGTAATTGCTGCAGTTGCTTTTATCTCCCTTTCTTTTGTATATTGGTACGATAATCGCTTTTCTCCAATCGTCCGGGACTTCTCCCGTCTCGATACATAAATTTATCAATTCGCACAACCTGTGAGGTATGTACTCGCCACCGTATTTAAGCATTTCAGCGCTGATACTATCTACACCAGCAGCCTTACCGTTTTTCAAGTTCTTTATTATGTTTCTGACCTCAGTGACACATACTTTTTCAATTGGGTTTTCTAATGCATTATGTTCTATGTCGCAGTTTTGTTGTCCTATATCTTTACCTCCTAATAGTTCTTTAAAAGAGTCTTTTAAAGCGGCTACTATCCCGTCTATATCATATAGCATTTCACCTTTGCTGTTTCTCATGCTCGCAAACTCTGTATTTTTGCTCTCCTTCAACTGTTTATATAATAGTTTCATCATTCCTTCAAAGCTGTTTTGTATTTTCCTCTCTTCTTCTGTTCTGATTTTCTCTTTACTCTCTTTGACTAGTCGTTTAACTTTTCTCTTTTTGTGTCTGTAATCATTTTTAAGTCTATTTCTCTCCTCATCGCTAAGACCTGTAATGTGCAACGTTCTTTCGTGCGCTTCTCTCTTTTCTTTTTGGGCTGCCTCAATTTCATCATTCCCGCCGCACACGAGTTGCGGTCTATGGTCGAAATCCACAGGGGGCATTTCTGAAGTTGCGGGCTCGGATCAGTGCCAGGGACCTTTCCCCTCCGATCCTTCTTTCCCTCTCCACTTGAGGCTTCCTTCATTCCCTTTGGCCCCTTTTTCCCCCGAAATTTCCCTTCACACTTTTTCCAGGCTTCGGACTGGCAGCATTTCATACGTATCTACTTATACTTGATACTGGCGTGTTTAAAAATTGTTGGGAAATATGTATTGTCAATAACTATTATTCATATAATATTATTATATTATGAATATTAATAATAATAATTAATGATAAAAAATAATATATACCTGTATATATATTATAATAATATATATATATATATATATATATATATATATATATGTATATATATTATGATATTGTTATATATTGCATAATGTTATATATTATTATATAATATATATATGATGATGAGATTAGCAACATATTTCCCTTACGCTTCTACAATATTTATTTCACTTTATTTTATATAACTACAATCCTATTAAATATTACAAATAGTCATCAAATTAAAACTAAATCTATAAGGGTAAAAAGTTGCGCGAAACTTTACGAACAAATTCTAATCTAGTTATGAAACCTATTTCGAAAATTAACATCTCATCAATAAGAGATTGCTCTTTTTCTATATTTTCTTTTCTCTTTTTTCCCTTGCTTTTCATTTTTATGTAGGCACTCGTTTGGACTTCTAACAAAGCTTCGACCAAATTATAAATGTTTGGGTTAGCACTTCTAAACGTCTCTACTGCCCAGAGTTCGTCGCACGGGTGGGGGAAGAGAGCTCGGAACGCAAATTCTCCGACCTAAAGTGACCGCGGCTTGGAAATGAAGGGTTTTCTGACCGCGGACCGCAATTCGAGTGCAGCCCATCATTCCACCATGCATCCCCGGTAACAAGGAGTTCATTGGAACGCATTGGAACGTTTCAATGCGTTTTAATTGCATTTTTGTCTGAATGCTTATTAATGCGCAAGGCGCAATGAAACGCATTAAAATAAAAACTTAAAATGAACAGCATTAAAAGGCATTGGCATGAATGTGAAGTTAATGAAAGGGCATTTAATGGCATTGAAATGAAGGAAACTGTGTATATGCTACATAACAGAATAATTATGAAAAAAGCAAACTAAACAATTTTCAAAAAAAAACTTTTTTATAATTATAAAAATTTAGGACCAGAAAAACGTTTCTTAGTGCTTCTCATTTGATTTCCCAAATTTTCAACTCGATATCGCGTTTCGTGTGAACGTAAGTTGGTTTTGAAAAAAATGTCAACAAAAATGTTGAGGTTATGCTCACATGGCCTTAAATTGAAAAGCTTTTCAACTTACCCGCTGATTTTAATATTACTCCCTCCTGTATGTCGGCCTTTCCGCCGTTATTCAGAAAGACGAGGATGTGGTATTTTTGCGTTGGCGAATGCTTCGCGGCATCAAATTTTTTATTCTTGACGTATGAACTTTTGTTGAAACGTTTCGCGAGAGTAAAAGCACATACGCGAACATCTTGCAGTTATCACTAAAAAGTATCAAAATGCGAGAATGTTCCACAACGAAATACAATGACCATGCTCACTTTTCGGCTACTATATCACTTTCGCGTCTGTTCCTCAGTTCCTATATGGTTCCTATTCTTCGTAAATGGCATTAGCCTTGTCAATGCAATCTGCCGCAGAAGGCATTGTATGGCATTCAACTGAAAAGATCTCGAAACAGCATTGAATGGCATTAACCCGATTCAATACTTTGTGTCATGAAACACATTGTATGGCATTCAAGTGGGTGGCTCGGCGAACCGCATTAAATGGCATTAACCCAATTCAATACTTTGTGTCATGAAAGGCATTGTATGGCATTCAAGTGGGTGGCTCGGCGAAACGCATTAAATAGCATTAACGCCAATTCACTTAACAGTATTACCATGACGTCAGTTTAATGCCTTTTCATTTGTGCGCATTGAAAATGATTGGAACGAGACAAGATTCAAGCCATAAAACGCATTTAATGGCATTTCGGACAAAAATGCAATTAGTACGCATTTCAAGGCATTGAAGTGTCTACTTTTTTAAATGCCATTCTATGCGTCTCAATGAACTCCTTGTTACCGGGTCACCAGATTTTCTTCCAACAACCGCCGTACCACATACTTCGGTCGCAGTTTCAACGATGACATCCCGTAGCAAAGTCCACATGCCCTCTAAATCTTTATTGTTTATTAATCCCTTCCAAATTGTCTCATCTATACTTGCGTTTAACCTATTTTGAAAGTCTATTCGCACTTCCGGTTTTTGTAAATTTTCAATCTTTATTCGCGTTTGTTTTGTTTTTGTTGTTTTCTTTCTTCTCCATCCCCGCCCTAAATTTATTTTGGAGACTAAGAGGTAATGATCAGTATTGCATTCGGAACCCCTCATGACTCTTGTATCTTTCACTAGTTCTCTTAGTCTTTCATCCGCAATAACAAAGTCAATTATACTGTGGCTATTTCCTTTACGCCAGGTGTACATATGGATCATTTTGTGTCTAAACCAAGTATTTGTAATAAATAGGCCCTTTTCTAAGCATAAGCTAACTAATTTTTCCCCGTTATAGTTTTTTTTTGTTGCATCCCCAAATTTACCTAGCACCCTTTCTGTATCTGTATCCTGACGTTGAACGCCGACCCATCCGTTCATATCTCCTAGCAGAACTATTCTTTCACCTTGATCGCAAGTACTTATTGTGTCATTTAAAGTGTCCCAGAAAGCGTCTTTGACTTCTCGCGGCTCACTGTCAACTGGGGCGTAGCACGCTATAATAAATAACCTTCTGATTCCTACCTTCATTCTAGCCCACAACAATCTGGGAGATACAAAATCATGATCTTTGAGATGCTGTCGGAAAATTCCGTGTTCCAAAGTAGAATCATAATTCTTTTCGCAAATTCCCCTTTCCAACTCAAAATAATAATTCTTCTCGAAAATTTCCTCTTCAGAGTCAGAATTATAATTCTGTTAGAAAAGTCCTTATTCCACATCAGAATTATAGTTCTTTTTAAAAATTCCCTGTTCCCAATCAGAATTACTTTCCAAAATTTCCTGTTCTAACTTAAAATTATAATTATTTTCAAAAATTCCCTGTTCCAAGTCTAAATATCTTTTCGAAAATTCCCTGTTCCAAATCATAATTCTTTTTGAAAATTCATTGTTCCAAATCAAAATTATTATTATTTTTGTATTATTATTATAATCTATTCAAAACGTCATAATTTCCTAAAGCTATTTTTAACTGACTCGAATTTTTCTTGAAATTTTGAAAGATCATTCGAACCATAAATATGGTTCTTAATAATGTTTACCAAGTATCTAATGTTCTTAATTTTGATAAACAAAGTTGATGGTGCAGAAAATTCATAAATTAAAAATGTTACGTAATCCTTTTTATTTTTACGCTTCTTATTCCTAATTCAAAATTGTAATTATTTTGCAAAATTCATACTGTTCCAAATTATAATTATAGTTCTATTCGAAGAATTCTTGCTTCTAAATTAGAATTAGAATTATTTTCAAACATTCCCCGTTCTAAGTTAAAATTACTGTTATTTTCGAAAATTCCCTGTTCCAAATCAGAATCCTAATTATTTTCCGAAATTCTCGGTTTCAACTTAAAATTGTAATTCTCTTGAAAAGTTCCTTGTTTCATATCAAAATTATAGTCCTTTTTGAAAATTCCTTGTTCCAAATAAGAATCATTATTCTTTTCGAAAATTCCCCGTTCAAAGTAAAAATTACAAAAATCTTAATTATTTTCGAATATTCCATGTTCCAAGTCAAAAATATTATTCTTTTCGAAAATACTCTGTTCCAAATCAGAATCATAATTCTTTTCCAACTTTCGCTATTCCATCTTAAAATTGTAATTCTTTTCAAAAATTCCTTGTTCCATATCAAAATTATAGTCCTTTTCGAAAATTTCCTGTTCCAAATCAGAGTCCTAATTATTTTCCAAAAATCTTCGTTGCAACTTAAAATTGTTATTCTTTTGGAAAATTCCTTGTTCCATGCCAAAAATTATATTTTTTTTCCAAAATTCACCGTTCCAACATAAAATTGTAATTATTTTGAAAAATTCCTTGTTCCATATCAAAATTATAGATCTTTTCGAAAATTCCTTGTTCCAAATAAGAATCATGATTCTTCTCGAAAATTCCCCGTTCTAAGTAAAAATTATAAAAATATTAATTATTTTCGAACATTCCATGTTCCAAGTCAAAAATATTATTCTTTTCGAAAATTCCCTGTTTCAAGTCAGAATCATAATTCTTTTCCAACTTTCCCGTTCCAACTTAAAATTGTAATTCTTTTGGAATATTCCATGTTTCATTTTAAAATTATAGTCCTTTTCGAAAATTTCCTGTTCCAAAACAGAATCCTAATTATTTTTCAAAATTCTCCGTTCTAACTTAAAATTGTTATTCTTTTGGAAATTTGTTTTGTCCATGTCAAAATTATAGTTCTTTTTGAATTGCTTGATCCAAATCAGAAACATAATTATTTTCCAAAATTCCTTGTTTCATATTAAAATTGTTATTCTTTTGAAAAATTCCATGTTTCATTTTAAAATTATAGTCTTTTTCGAAAATTTCCTGTTCCAAATGAGAATCCTAATTCTTTTACAAAATTCTCCGTTCCAACTTAAAATTGTTATTCTTTTGGAAAATTCCTTCTTCCATGCCAAAAATTATAGTTTTTTTTCCAAAATTCACCGTTCCAACTTAAAATTGTAATTCTTTTGAAAAATGCCTTGTTCCATACCAAAATTATAGTCCTTTTCGAAAATGCCTTGTTCCAAATAAGAAACATGATTCTTTTCGAAAATTCCCCGTTCCAAGTCAAAATGATAAAAATCTTAATTATTTTCGAACATTGCATGTTCCAAGTTAAAAATATTATTCTTTTTAAAAATACTCTGTTCCAAATCAGAATCATAATTCTTTTCCAACTTTCCCTATTCCTACTTAAAATTGTTATTCTTTTGGAAATTTTTTTTGTCCATGTCAAAATTATAGTTCTTTTTGAATTCCTTGATCCAAATCAGAAACTTAATTATTTTCCAAAATTCCTTGTTCCATATTAAAATTGTTATTCTTTTGGAAAACTCCATGTTTCATTTTAAAATTATAGTCTTTTTCGAAAATTTCCTGTTCCAAATCAGAATCCTAATTATTTAAAAAAATTCTCCGTTCCAACTTAAAATTATTATTCTTTTGGAAAATTCTTTTGTCCATGTCAAAATTATAGTTCTTTTTGAATTTGTTGATCCAAGTCAGAATCGAAGTTATTTTCCAAAATTCCTTGTTCCAAATTAAAATTGTTATTCTTTTGGAAAATTCCTTGTCCCACGTCAAAATTATAGTTCTTTTCGAAAATTCCCAGTTCCAAATCAGAATCCTAATTATTTTACAAAATTCTCCGTTCCAACTTAAAATTGTTATTCTTTTGGAAAATTTGTTTGTCCATGTCAAAATTATAGTTCTTTTTTAATTCCTTGATCCAAATCAGAAAAATATTATTTTCCAAAATTCCTTGTTCCAAATTAAAATTGTTATTCTTTTGGAAAATTCCATGTTTCATTTTAAAATTATAGTCTTTTTCGAAAATTTCCTGTGCCAAATCACAATCCTAATTATTTTCCAAAATTCCTTGTTCCAAATTAAAATTGTTATTCTTTTGGAAAATTCCATGTTTCATTTTTAAATTATAGTCTTTTTCGAAAATTTCCTGTTCAAATCAGAATCCTAATTATTTAAAAAAATTCTCCGTTCCAACTTAAAATAATTGTTATTCTTTTGTCGATGTCAAAATTATAGTTCTTTTTGAATTCCTTGATCCAAATCAGAAACATAATTATTTTCCAAAATTCCTTGTTCCAAATTAAAATTGTTATTCTTTTGGAAAATTCCATGTGTCATTTTAAAATTATAGTCTTTTTCGAAAATTCCCTGTTCCAAATCAGAATCTTAATTATTTTACAAAATTCTCCGTTCCAACTTAAAATTGTTATTCTTTTGGAAAATTTGTTTGTCCATGTCAAAATTATAGTTCTTTTTTAAATCCTTGATCCAAATCAGAATCATAATTATTTTCCGAAATTCCTTGTTCCAAGTCAAAATTACAAAAATCTTAATTATTTTCGAATATTCCATGTTCCAAGTCAAAAATATTATTCTTTTCGAAAATACTCTGTTCCAAATCAGAATCATAATTCTTTTCCAACTTTCGCTATTCCATCTTAAAATTGTTCTTCTTTTGGAAAATTCCTTGTCCCATGTCAAAATTATAGTTCTTTTCGAAAATTCCCAGTTCCAAATCAGAATCCTAATTATTTTACAAAATTCTCCGTTCCAACTTAAAATTGTTATTCTTTTGGAAAATTTTTTTGTCCATGTCAAAATTATAGTTCTTTTTTAATTCCCTGGTCCAAATCAGAATCATAATTATTTTCCAAAATTCCTTGTTCAAATTAAAATTGTTATTCTTTTGGAAAATTCAATGTTTCATTTTAAAATTATAGTTTTTTTCGAAAATTTCCTGTTCGAAATCAGAATCCTAATTATTTTACAAAATTCTGCGTTCCAACTGAAAATTGTTATTCTTTTGTCAAATTTTTTTGTCGATGTAAAATTATAATTCTTTTTGAATTCCTTGATCCAAATCAGAATCATAATTATTTTCAAAAATTCCTTTTTCCAACCTAAAATTGTTATTTTTTTGGAAAAATCCGTGTCCCATGTCAAAATTATAGTTCTTTTCGAAAATTCCCAGTTCCAATTTGGAATTATTTTTTTGACTAAGTCAAAAATATCATTCTTTTCGAAAACTTCCTGTTCCAAATCAGAATTATATTTCAATTCAAAAATTTCCTTTTCCAACTCAAAATTGTAATTCTTTTGCAAAAATTCTTCTTTTTTATCAGAATTATAGATATATAGTTCTTTTTGAAAAATCCATATTCAAAGTCAAATCTATAATAATTCTTTTAGAAAATTGCATTTTTAAATTCAAAATTACAATTTTTTTAACGTAAATCTTTTTCTCTTAGATTTAACTAAATATTATATATTTACAATTTCAGATGAATAAAATTTACGATCTTGAGTGTACATCAGATTCAAAGATTTTAAATTCTTTATAGATATTAAATTATAGGGAAAAAATCGTAAACAGCATCACTTATATTATCCTTATTATCTATAATAAAGCTCGTAATAAAGTATTTTTCATTCTTCGTTTCATGATTGAACAAACTGACAGTGTGTAATAAAATATCAAAACACTTTTAATTTTCATTTTAGTACGATCGAATGAAAAATCCCGGTCATTTACCGGCAAATATTTTTGGCCAGGGCGAATGAAAAACTGAAAATAAATTTTTGCCCCCACCCTAATATTTTTTTTTATCAAACAAGAAATATTTAAAAAAACAAACAAACCTTCTCTCATCCATTTTTTCTCCTATCCTTTTTCTCTTTCGATTTCGTATTATCTTTTCTAAACCGTTCAAATAATTCATGTATAAAAATGAAAGGCGACAGCGTGAGTCAGTGACCATTTAAAATAATTGCAACTTGATCTAAAACCGAAAGAATTTGTACGAATTTCGTTAATGAAAAAGTGTTAATATTTTTTTCCAAGGTTAATTTTGCTGATGGTTTGGATAGAAAAGAAACTAATTTGCATAAAATTAACAGACCAGAGGAGGAGAGGAAGCTACTGGAAATTGCTAGACTCTAGGAAAGCCCTGCCTGCTGTAGAAAAGGAAGAAAATAATCGATTTTGTATGTTGGCTCGGGATTGGTCGACGCACGATTGGCCGACTGGGGATCACGTGGTGCCGTGCCGTGCCCGTTTCCGTCTTCACTCAGCGCCTGTCTGCCATTCCCTCGGGTTTTCCTGGGTTTTTGGGTAAGTTTCATAAGCGTTTTCCCTAAATCTAGCAATATGGAAAATCCCTCTATTTTCTAAATTCGTGCCCACATTACGCGGAGCAATTCGTCAAGGAAATTCTCGAAGTGGGCGTTACGTCAGACCGAGAAATTTGACTCGGAACGATTTCGTTGTTCGCAGGTTTGATTGGCATCAAAGGGAACAAGAGAAGGTAGACTGTGAGTCCTCGAAGTGTTGAGGATGTACAGCAACGGATATTCCAATCAAACATCGTAAGTAAATTCTCGAAATATTGATTACACAACTGTTCCTTGATATACGCGAAAGTAAGTGGATCGATAATGCCTGGGCAGCTTACATGTCGCGAGTCGCCATTTTGTGTAGACGTCGATACTTTGCAGATTTTCCATTAAATCACGTTAAATAGAAGAATGTCATTTCTCGGGCTAGATCCCAAAAGATTCACTATTCGTGGAATGTTTTGTTGATAATTTCTTGATACGTTTTGTAAATAAGCGTCACCTTCAAACTTCGTATGACCGATCTACTAAACTTTTTTTTTAATACTGAAGCCTAGGTAGATAGAGATCATTTGTACCTACCAAGAAATATTCACATGCTCTTTTGCAATTAAAGACTGATTTTCACCTTAGGATTATTGTCTTCTTAACTAATCCTTCACAGGAGAAACGTGTTGCATCTTTTCAAGATTAAATTATGCAGAAACAATCTTAAACAACATAACAATATGTTGTTAATCTTGAAAAGATATTAATTCTAAAATATTAATTTTAAATATTTTTTATTATACGTAGGCATAAATGTGTTATACGTAACTAAAATTGGTTTGAATTTCAAATATTCATTTACTATGAGTTATTTAGCGTTAGAAATCGATTTATGAACATTTTTGCGGTAGGTTGTGATTTATGAGTTTCAATAAATTGTCAAGGTCTGTCGTTTGAATAAAACAGTAATAAATCGTTTTAAAGATACTTAGTGGGAAATGCCAAATCTCTACCGATTCACTTTACATTTTGTATCCCTTTAAAAGAAAATCCCTTTTTTCATTTTCGGAAGATTGTATTATCTGTTTCTTATTTTCCCCGGTTTAAATTAAGTTTTAAACATTCAGAATTGTACAGTCATTAATATACTATTCAAATTCGGGAGATTTGATCTGGTTGAACGCAAAATTTCAAAATTAATGTAACAATATCAAATTGAATAATAATATTACTATTTGCAAAAACGTCTATTTCAGAAAAGTATATCCTATTTGATTGTGATTTGGAGCAGGAAGTTTTCAAAAAGAACTGTAATTTTGACATGAAAGAACGACTTTTTTTAAGAAAATCACAATTTAGAGTTGTCACAGGAAATTTTCAAAAAGAAATATAATTTTGACATGGAACAGTGAATTTTCCAAAAAATTACAATTTTGACGTTGAACTGGGAATGTTCGAAAAGAATTATGATTCTTATTTGGAACAGGGAATTTTCGAAAATAACTAATAATTTTAAGTTAGAATGGGACATTTTGGAAATTAATTCTGACTCTAATTTTGAACGGCGAATTTTCAAAAAGAATTTACAATGTTGACAAGGAACGGGAAATGTTCGAAAGGAACTATATTATTTTTAACTTGGAACTGTGAATTTTCGAAAATAACTAAAAATTTTAAGTTGGAACAGGAAATTTTGGAAAATAATTCTTGATTCTCATTTGGAACATGAAATTTTCCAAATAAACTACATATAATTTTGACATTGATTAAGTAATTTTCCAAAAAATACAATTTTTAGTTAAAATGGAATATTCGAAAAGAAGTATGATTTAATTTTGACATTCAACAAGGAATTTATCAAAAGAATTACAATTTTGAGTTGAAACAGGGAATTTTCAAAAAGAAATATAATGTTGCCATGTAACAGTGAATTTTCCAAACAAAAATTCAATTTTGTCGTAGAATGGGGAATGTTCGAAAAGAATTATGATTCTGAAAATAATTCTTATTCTGACTTGGAACGGTAAATTTTCAAAATGAACTATAATTTTGGCATGGAACAAGAAATTTAACAAAAAATACAAATTTGACGTGGGACGGGGAATGTTGGAAAATATCTATAATAATTTTAACTTGGAACAGTGAATTTTCGAAAATAACTAAAGTTATAAGTTGGAACGGGAAATTTTGGAAAATAATCCGGATTTTAATATGGAACATGAAATTTTTGAAATGAACTATAATCGAAACTAATTTTGACATTCAACAAGGAGTTTTCAAAAAGAATTACAATTTTGAGTTAAAACGGAATTTTCGAAAAGGATTCTGATTTGGAACAGGGAATTTTTTGAAAAGAAATTTAATTTTTATTTGGACAAGGAATTTTCCAAAAGAATTATAATTTTAGTTTGAACAGGGAATTTTAAAAAAGAACTATAATAATTTTAACTTGGAACAGTTAAATTTTGAAAATAACTATAATTTTAAGTTGAATAGTAAATTTTTGAAAATCTTATTCTAATTTGCAAACGGAAATTTTTAAAATGAACTATAATTTTGACAATGAACAATGAA
>CAKNYM010049550.1:9919-31998 GCA_932195095.1 Andricus curvator
AGGAAAGTGAGGAGGTAGAAAGTACGAGAAGTGAGGGATGTGAAGAATGTTAGGGGTTGTGTTCAAAATGCATTATATTTAATACATTCCCATATAAAAGATACAGGGGTCTGGCCAGGCCACATGTACCAAACCGAAGTATATTTAAATAAATATCCTTGTAATTAACCTTGTATGGCATGTATCCTTTAAATTCTTTTTTTAAATGATAGCTGATGAAATTTTAGAAAAAGTCAGGGAGTTTCATGTCACTAGTTGAATCAGAAGTATACTAAAAAAACATTTTGAATCGCGAAAGGTCTGGCTGGATCCATGTGCCAAATGAAGGGTTAAAGCAACCAATCCCGACGCAAATGGAACGTTTACGTCATCCACTTCTGCTCCTTGTGTCCTAGAAGGTAAGCAAGAGCGGGAAATTTACGCGAGCTAACGTCGTGCAACACTGTTCCTTGTGGTCAGGTCTCTAGCCGCAGATGACCTTACGTGGCAGACGAGACAGTTGGAGATGAAGGTTTCACCTCTGGATACTTTTTTAGAGCTACCAATCTTTGTAGAATGTTATGAGGAACAGTGTTGACGGACCAGATGAAGTGATCCCAGAAGAACAGCCTTTTGCATCCGGTTCGCGATGGAATGAGCCTGACGCTGGCAAGCCGGAATCTTGTTGAGTTGGCTAAGAAATGAAGCTTTCATACCTCCAAGAAAGCCGATTATGAGAACTACAAGATGGACTTTGTAGCCTTGGTACAGCCTGCTCAGCTCGAAAAGAAGTGTTTGATATTTTGCGCGTTTTTCTTCCTCCTTTGCCGTAATATTATCATCGGCTGGTGCCGAGAATTCAATCACGTAAATGATCTTGGTCTTCAAATCTTGAAGAACAATATCAGGCTTGGTAGCACTCATACCTTGAGTGGTGGAGAATGAGAAATTCCAGTAGATATTACACTGATCATTCTCCACAACGGACTCGAATTCCCCCTGGGCGTATGGCAAGACGGACAATAGATCAACACCATAGAAATGCCTGAGATGGTCATATAACACTGTTAGAGCCGCATTGTGTCTCTCTATGTACCCCTAGTGTGCACATTTTGAGCATCCACTGAGAACATGTCCAAGTGTTTCTGGCTCTTGCTTGCACGCTCGGCAGTTGGTGTCGCCTACAGGTACATTCATTATGCGCTCGAGGTAAACTGAGGTGTCTATAAGGCCGTCTTGACAGGAAAAAAGAAATCCCTCAGTCTTCGATTTTAATCCATCATGGTTCCTTAAAGGAACCAAACCCGACGCAACTGGAACGTGCACGTCATCCGCTTCTGCTCTTTCTGTCCTAGAAGGTAAGCAAGAACGGGAAATTTACGCGAGATAACATCGGGCAACACTGTTCCTTGAAGTCAGGTATCTAGCCGCGGATGACCTTACGTGGCAGACGGGACAGTTGAAGATGAAGGTTTTACCTCTGGATACTTTTTTAGAGCTACCTATATTAATTTAGGGCGTAGGGATGTGGCGACCCCATCGACCGAGAGCTCCGGCTCTTGCAGTCAGCCACGTTGCTTTGGGCTAACTCCCCAATGCAATGAATTATGCGGTTACGACACCAGTATCGCGCAGTGCCACCCACATTAGGCCTCTCTCAGATGGAGGCGATGGTTCAGTTGGGAGTGGCAATAAGACCGAAACGAGGCGTAGTAGGTAGTTTCTTGCGTAACGCAAAAACTAATAATTCAGTTTTATCTGGGTGAACAGATAGGCTACGGTCATTGCACCAATCCTCAACAATGTTGAGAGTATTTTGGATGAGTTCGACTAAAGTTCATTCATGTTTTTTGTTACCAGTATAACAAGGTCAACTACATATCTTTGTGTATAAAAACCTGATTCATTTAGCCTACGAATAAAATCATCAATGACGAGTGCCCACAGGGTGAAAGATAAAACTCCTCCCTGCAGACATCCACTTTTTCGTCCCGCTTTTTGAATGCGGAAGATACATGCATGAAGTGCGCATATCTGATTCGGCCTATGTTCTGGATCTCTCCACGATTTCGCTAACCGTTTCTGTTATTGTTCCCTATTGGCAAAATCAACACCCTCAGTTGACATGCAGGGTTTTTCTTTAAAGTTCTTTGGAGTTTCTCAGTATCAGGTACATTTTGAATGCCCTAACAATGCCCCCTCCATGAGTTCCTTTAAGCCGATTGTATTTCTTTAGTATATCTTGGACACTAACCTTATACAAATCCCATATTCCAGTTTTTATGGTTCTATTAAATAGTCTTCTAGTTTCCTTTTTCAATGCCTAACGTCTATAATTCAACCAAGGAGCATCCTTCTCTGGCTTTCTAATACGAAGAGAGCAATTATCCTTATAAGATTTACATATGGCCCTATTCACTACATCCACAGCAAATTTCAGCTGATCAATTGTGATAGCGTTTTCAAATTCAAATTAAAACACGAAATTAAATATTCGTGCCGAAGTAATTTACAGAATAGAAGGCGTAACGAACGAGCGATCGGCGAGCACTAGCGTTCAACGAGAGTGAGTGGCAATTGCGTTCTTAGCGAGAACGAGAGCGTTTAATACCGAGCGTCGTGCGAAATTAATTACGGGCGTTATTTTCGAGCGGAAAAACTTAAGAGGGAAACGCGATTTACGCGGATTACTGATTTCTAATCTTTTATGTAATCATTAACAGTGTTAAATATATCGACTATTCATTCAATCTTAATTCTACCGGAGTAATCATTTCTCCTCGAAGATTCTTCCCCCTCCAGTCGTTAGAAACAATGTTGGGTATTGAAGTGTTGGGGTCCTCTTCACTACCCAGTTGAATCCCTAGGCAGTGTCAAAGCCGACGTAACCATTGATGGAGTGACAGTGCAAGAGGTCACTATCCATATTGTTCCAGATGATCATCAAGAAGTCAGCATCCTCGTTGGTCGTACGTTCACGGATCATCCCTCGATCAACAATCGTGAATGTGGCAACAACCTTCAGTTGTCCAAAAGTGATGACGCTTTTGTGTATGAGCTTCAGGCTTCTAATTCTGGATTTGGTCAATTTCGTTCCAGTACGGAGTGTAAATTGTTATCTCGATCAATTTGTGGTGTAAAGGTTGTTGGTAATGGTGGTGACGACCTTGAGATATCGCTCATCAATTTGAGCAAAAACGAAGTGCCTGTAAATAAAGGTACCGCTATCTTCGAAGCAGAGACATCGCACATTCCTTATCGGGATGTTTCTACACAGAAAAGATCGCCAATCACCGCAGCAGATTTGAATTTTGACGGTAATTTAGTTGATGACATCATCAAAGATTTATTAGAGACTCTAAATGCGTATCAAATTACCATTTCTCTTGACATGTGCGAACTCGGGTGTACCTCGCTTATAGAGATGGATATCACTAAAAAAGAAGACAGTGTCCCTGTGTGGAAAAATCCTTATTGTGTGAGTAACGAAGAATGTACCATAATAAAGAATATTGTGAACGAGTATAGGGAACTAGGTCTCGTAAAGGATGCAACGTCTCCGTATGCTAGTCCCGCGTTGCTAGTCCGTAAAAAATGGGGATCCGCGACTTGTTGTAGAATTTCGTACAATAAAACAACCAATGATTAGAATGCATTACCCTCTTCCACATTCGGATAATCATCTAGCTTTGATCGGAGATTGTACATTTTTTACAAACTTGAACTTGGTTCAAGGGTACATGCAGGTCCCGTTAACTCAGGAAGCTAGGGCAAAAACAGCATTCATCACCCCCGATGAAATCGGAGAGTTCACCCAAATGGTATTCGGGCTCATAAACGCCCCCTTTTTCTTGTCAAAGCTTATGTATAAAGTAATGGGTCCTCTGCGAAACCATAAAATTTTATTTTACTTAGACGATATATTAATTCCAGGGAACTCATGAGTGGATTTAAAAAGTCGTTTAATATTGTTATTAGAAGCATTATCAAATGCAGGATTAACCATAAATCTCAAAAAGTCTTATTTCTTGATGTCTAGAGTCACCTATTTAGGAAATGAGATATCTGCCAAAGGCATAGAACCCGGCTAAAAGAAATTACAAGCGATAATCGACTATCCTATACCGAAGGTTGCGCATGAATTACGTCGCTTTTTAGGTTATTGGGTCAAAAACTGGTATTACAAGCTTATAATCCGAAGCGCGAAACTGAATTGCATACCGGCGCAAGCGCAATGGTTTTCACGGCAATGCTCCTTCAAAAAGGCGAAGACTCAAAGTATCATCTCGTGTATACGATAAGCCGCCGCACTAGCGAATCAGAGAAGAGCTATCATCATTCAAGTAAGCTCGAGTTACTGGCGATTGTTTGGGCGGTAACGCGATTACGCGCTTGGCTTGTAAACATTTCTTTCAGAATTATTACCGATTGTAGAACATTAGTATACCTTAACACACAAAAAGGAAGAACCCTCAGGTTATTCGTTCGGCAAATTTAATTTCAGATTGCGCGTTTGATACAGTGCACCGGCAAGATGACAAAATGCTACACGTTGACGCTCTGAGTCGTGCGCCCGTCAATCAGAACGATTCAGACGAATTACTCAAGCGATCAATGAACGTTTTCCCTAATGTCAATCCCGAAGAAGAGATTCTCATGTATCAGTATAGCGATGAAGAATTACGCCGTATAAATGAAATTTGGCGAAAACCTGAAAAAGAGCGTTCGAAGCATTAATTAACCGAAACTAGAGATTATGTACTCAGAAACGGTATTTTGTACAAACGCGGAGGCGAAAAATTATTGTACGTAATTCTAGCGGCATTGGGGAAAAGCATGGTGACACTTTTTCACGACCTTCAAAGTCACACCGGTATAGACCGAACACTAGCGAAATTAAGGGGGTATTATTTCATCCCAGGTATGAGTCGTTATGTTTTATTTGTGATTACTACGACTCACAATCGGTACATTTTAGTAGTCGCCTATACACTAACTAAATGTGTAAACCTGTTTGCGGATAAAGACACGAATCGAAAAATGTTATTGTAGTTCTTGAAAAATTTGTTTTGAATTACGGCGCGCCCGAGAGGATCATCTCTGTTCGAGGAAGGTGTTTTACTTCCAATCTGTGCCAAGAATTCTGTGAAATACACGGAATTAAATTTACGTTCAAATCCCCCTCGACATCCTCAAGCCAATGGGCTCGTAGAGTGAACTAACTTTACCTTGATTCCGGCGATCCAAGGAAGTGTACAGAGTGACACGGGAAAAGATTGGGACAAAATTCTAAAGAAGGTCCAACGAGACTTAAACGAATCTCCGAAAAAGGCGACGAGCAAGAGTACTTTTGAATTATTATTTGATTACGTAAATCAACAAGACGGAGAAGAGTTACGGTAACTTAACAGACAGAGATATGATGCAAATCGATCGCAAGTCAAGTCCGCTTTGGGAGATATAGTCGCTATGAGAAATGTTCCAGAATTAACGGGCGAATCCACCAAACTTCAGAAAAAATTTAGAGGTCCGCTGGTAATTACAAAAATTCATCCATCAGACACCTACGGAGTATCAGACCTCAGAACCAGCAAAAAAGGCATCGTTATGCTACTACTGCTTACGCAAGCCAATCAAAAATTTGAAAACCTTTCGCAGAAGAAGACGTCGAAGATCTTCAGGACGTGAAATTTGACTGACCATACGAGCATGTAAGCAACGAAGGTCAAGACTCAGCGAACGACCATTGAAACTCGAAAGATTCTGACTCCGAGGAAATTGCGAAGACTCGTCCTAAACGCGTCAGGCGAGCCCCTAAACGTTATGGTATTAATGATTTGTAAAAGCGCCAAATTGGTTCGCTGTTAATATATCAACTAGCGGACGTGTTGAGTTATCGGATTGCCGAGTAATAGCGTTTTAAAATTTAAATTAAAACACGAATTTAAATATTCGCGCCGAAGTAATTTACAGAATCGAGGGCGTAACGAACGATCGATCGGCGAACACGAGCGTTGAACAGCGTCGTGCGAAATGAATTACGGGTGTTATTTTAGAGCGGAAAATCTTAAGAGCGAAGCGCGATTTACGTGGATTACTTGTTTCTAATCTTTTGTATAATCATGAACAGTGTTAAATATATCGAGTATTCATTGAATCTTATTTCTACCGGAGTAATCATTTCTCCTCGAAGATTCTTCCCCCTCCAGTCGTTAGAATCAGTGATCGAAACTAAATTTATTTTGGACGTTTTCAATTCATCGCATCCTCCTGGGAATACGTTCAAATGACTCTCCAACATCTTCCCTATATTTATCCAGTCAGTCGCTCTTTGGTCCCTATACCTAATCGGATCAGACTCGTCAGGTGTCAGTGAAAAGCATATATTCCTGTGATCTTAGAGAGATGTCTCAGGCGATACGTGACAGTCCCTAAAGGCTTCGCTAATGGATATAGAGCACAAGGTAAGGTCAATAACCTCATGGCATCTAGTTGTCACAAAGGTTGGTGTATCTAGAAGGTACTCACCCCTGTTGTTGATGTTCTTACTGCCCCATATTGTATGATGCCCCAATATTGTAAGCAAATATATTCGATTATATTGTAGATTATAGAACCGTATTTCTGGCTTATACTCTTCATTTCTGTTTTGTAACACCAAAGCTCCTGAATTAGAGCAAAACCCGTATGCTCCTATGTAGTACGCCTGCTTAACATGGTCGAAGCAGATTCACAGTGGTGACGATTAATTTGAATAAACTTCAAATCCGAGGACTTAACGCTGTTCATTCAAGAATCAGCGTCATCCATCGGTTGTAGCGAGGGCAGCTACTCTTCCACTGTCCTCGCAGACTCTTTCGGTTTCGAAAGTATTTTCATCTGGATCCTTCTCAATCCCAGATGCGGTTTACAGTTTACTTTCTCTCGGCATTCGACCATGGAAGGGTCCGCACTCAAGACCAACTGGGTTACCTTGGCGTCTTTCTTGGTATCCATGATGGTCCACTCCTTCACTTTTAACGTGGGGTTCTGGACTGCAAACCCTTTGAGGATGGATGATGGTTCCTCGGAAGTTCCAGGTATCCATGCCATAAATTTGGCAGGCTTGGAAAGCTCCTTAGAATCAATAGCATTGATTCTTGCACCTTCCCATGGTATAAAAACGCTTACTGCCCCGATGAGCCATGTCCTAGACATCTCACCTGAGCATATGACGGTGATAAGTTGTTTTTAAAACGGCAGTCCGCAAGCCTCGGGATAATGTCACTCTTGCGGGAAACCCTCATGTACAATAGCCAATTTCAGGTGGATTTTAAGGGTGAGGCTGTATGAGTTACTTGGATCAACAACCTTGCCCTTCTTAGCCTCCCTGTCTTGAGTAGGAGTGCTGCCATCGGGCCGGGATCTTTTAGGGGTCCCTGGTTGAGGGATTGTTTTGCTTTGCAACAGAAGTTGCTGGCGATGGTACCTCCTTCTGGCAGTTCTGCTATTATTCTTTTTCCCATGACCTTTTTTGGACCCAGCATACTCAGTGGCTTTAGTCTCGTTTATGGGTCTTATTAAAGTCCCATTCCCAGTCGTACCACTCGAGGAGCTAGGAACCGTACAGGCCCCTTGTTGATTCGAAGGCGATTAAACCTCTTCCTTTGTTTAAATCTTCTTCAGCGATAGTATATTACATAGCAAGGAGGAGAGCACCGTCTTTTCATGATGAGGGCAGTGTTTTCGGAACGAGTGGTAGGCGAGGGTGGTAGGCGCAAATCGAGTTGGCTGAAATTGAAGTTCGACTGCATATTTATATCATTAATTTAAAACATTTCGAATGCGTTCCTTTCGTTTTATATGTTTTATATTGTAGCACCAACGAGTTCGAATAAATAATTTTAATAAATATATAATCTTATTTCATTGCAAGCGATAACCAGTATCTCGAAAATTTAGAAACATAATTTTCGTGATATCGTAAACTGCCTCGGAAACGACCTCGTAAGCTACGCAATAAATGACGTTGTAAAGTACGTGGTAAACGACGTCGGATAGAACGTCGTTAAGTACGTCGTAAACTGCGCCGCAAACGACGTCGGAACCTACATCGTTTACAATCCCCATTTCCGACGTACTTTCCTACGTCGTTTTTATACGCAGTTTCCGACGTCCCTTCCTACATAGTTTATACGGTTGGAATTTTTAGTAAGGATTGAGAGAGTTCGTTTTTTACTATGTTCTATTTCTACCTAGCCCTAAGCCCTGGCAAAATTGATTTGGACCCAGAAAGGAGAAGATGAATTAAAGTACACACAATTTAACCAAAAAATATATATTTTTTTATTCAGTCTCAAATTGCTTTCATAACGATTATTCCTTATAGACTATCAGTCGTTGTAGTTACAATATGTTCAGCCTTATGTCATTTCATAAGATGCAATATCACGCACAAATAAGCCTAGTTGTACATAGTATATCACTGTTTTACAATCTAGAGAGCATTATAATACTGCGGTCGTACAATTTTCGTCGTATCGCGAAAAACTAAATCTAAAATATTTTCACGGTAGCTTTTTAAGCGTGCGCCGTTTCGTATCGCCGAAACCTATTTCCGGAGCCTGTTTCAGCGTACCCGGACGAACACCAAAAAGAAACAAAGTCTGGAGTCTGTGATGGTGTACCCAGGATAATGAGTATATGTCTGGAGCCTGATGCAGCGTGCCCGGACAAAACAAAAGAATGCAAATGAGAAAAATGAGAAAAATGTCTGGAGCCTAGTATAGCATACCCAGAGGATAGAACCTGAAAGAAAAGTCTGGAGCCTGTATCAGCATACCCAGAATTAATACAAAATAATAACAGGGTAAACCACATTCAAAATCAGATACAATCTCGGAGCCTGTATGGCGTACTCAAGAGATCAGAGCAAAGATAAAAAGATTCAGGAGCCTGGGCGGTGTACCCTGAGAAAGCACAACAAATTCCGGAGCCTGTTACAGCGTACCCGGATAAAAAACTACGGACCTTTATCCTTCCAGAGTATAAGGTTTGCAGCCCGTAGTCCACTCGGGAGTCTCGCTTTGCATCTCGCCTCCCTTCTTATATCCTCTCTGGTTGAGGTAGGTCGCGAGAGAGAAGATTCTGCGCTTCCTGGCGTCACTACCCGGTACTATTCTCGCCTTTCGGATGGCTATCTCCGCGTCGGGTTTTTTTCTGCGAATTCGGGTAGCCTAATCTCAGGCGCTGATCAGAGTGACCGTTCCAGGATTCGCTTGTGAATTGAGTTGAATGTCTGCAAATACAGTGAATTGCAGATATGCAATTAGAACTAGTAGACCGCTCTATTGTAATGGATCGCTTAGCAAGTCTGTGGAGCAATCTATTGAAGTCAATTGACGACTTGCAATTCAAAGCGTTTTTTCTCAATATTTCCTGTTAGCAATTATTTAAAAATATAGAATTGATTTATTTTACCTAGAAAAGGCAACATTGTAATAGTTTATGCGTATTTCTTGAACACCTAATTTTTCTTTTCAATTTTTACAAAAATTTTAATAAATTTTTTAGTTAAACACTAAATGTTTGGTATAATAATTCTAGTTTTGACGTTTTCATTCGTTTGTCTCGTGCCGTTGGGGTGAATATTCCAAGAATCACTTTGTTGTGAGTCTCAATATTAATTTCTCGAAGAGATCGTGGTTTCTCTGTGCATTTGTAATTGGCTAATTGTAAATAATTCTTGTGAATCCTGAATCTACGGTTTTTATATTTAAAAACTACGTTTTCTACTCATATAGCTATATGGGAAAGTGATTCCAAAGTACGCCGAATTTTCATTTACAACCAAGTTTTTATCAAAGTATGCACCAAAAATAAAGTAATTGTTCGAGCTTTTTGGTACCGACAAAGTGATTGACATGACTATTTATGATTTTTTTTCTACTTCTATGCTATTTCAGGTTAAGACTATATTTATTTATTGAATATCACATTTTTTTTCAATATTTATGTTAATTGAAATCAATTTAAAAGGTAGCGTTTCTATTGCTTCCAACTGCGAATCATTATTTCAAATTTTCTAATGCACTAACAATTGGGAATTTTTTACAGAGAATCCTCTATTCCTCCTCGCAGAAATAAGTTCACAATTACCTTCTTCTTCTTCTCGTCGCATGCCCCAATCTTCAGCGAGGCCGAAGCCCCAGCATCCTGTACATGCGAGGACAAGGTCTCCTTTTACCAGGCCTTCTCCTTACAGTCTTCCTCCTGCCAGGCCTCCTCTTGTCAGAACTTCTGTTTATCAGGTACTTGGATATGGACGTGCATATCCACTTGAAGAACTTGGATTTTTTCGGCTTATTCCCCGTTATAATGAACACCAACGGTTCGAATTTCGAAAATACACTTTTCATCCCGATTCACCAATTCTACGGCTAGAAAAAAGAAATGTTTTTGGGCCGCTACCAATTACAGAACAACTTGTATTAACAACATCTAATGGTGAAATTTTTGCAATAGTGGAATCTGGTGGTACTCTTAGTGGAATATATAATAAACGTGGAAAAAAGCCCAGAGTAAAAATAAACATAGGAAGCGGCAACGTTGAGAATTTTACCACAGACGAAGTTAAGGTATGTCCAGTTGGTCCTCACCGCATAATAGATATGAATTTTAAGATAATAGTTGTAAACGAGGATTCTCTAAAGCTAACCCAATAATTAAATTTAAAAAAAAATGTGTAGGTACTCAGAAGAACAATAATCATTGTATGTATAACCATTTATTTTCAAATTTGCAATAAAACAGTTCATGATCCTAATAGTACTCTACAATGGAGGCAAAAATTTATCTGTGTTCAATTTTTTGAGGACAGTATATTAAAATTTATATGAAATTAGTTGCAATTATATTTTACAAAATATGTCTATATTATAGAGAGATCTCGCCACCACCGCTCCAATAACTTCGAGATACAACTTCGCGATATACATTTGCGTGTCAGATGGCGCTGTTGTCAAGATCAAAGTACAGAGGGTCCAGAGACAGTGTGGCAACCTAGCCGGATGCCGCCATTTTGCGAACGGATGCCACCATTTTACGTTCAGGTTTTCTATAGTGTAGTATATCTATATATACCAAAATATCTGTGAGAAAATTGAGCCAATCAGAAAGAATGACAATAGGTTGCCACACTGTCTCTAGACCCTCTGTAGATCAAACACAGGCGCATTCGATCACACGAAATAATCCGATCGGTCCCATCTGGCATCGGCTTCAGTTGGCTTATGGCATCGGAGACGCACTCAGAGCTACTGTTGGTCGACGCGATCTCGCCATCGTGCTTTGAGTGCACTGTCACAACGTCATGACTCCGTTAGACAGGTAGGCCGTTCGGGCACAGCGCCTTAACGCAACGCTCCTGTTTTGTCGCGCATGAGTGAGCACGTTGCGCGTTGTCAATTCTCGGAAACGCTAAATAGAGGCTCGCTAAATCCAGGTTTGACTGTATTCGAAAAAAATACTTGAAAAAAAAGTAGAAAATCGGAAAAAAGTCGGAAAGCCCGCGAAGTCACAGTGACCCCAAGTGTCCTTTAAGGGTTAATATATTCTGATTCGTTAATTTTAGTCGTCTGCAACTTTTTTTAGGGGTCATTCACAAAATACATGATACGTTCAGAAGGGGGGGGGCGGTCTGTCAAAGTATCATTTTCCATATTGAGAACAATGGAAAAAATATCACGCAGGGGGGAAGGGTGTATAAAGTTTGTGAAAAATGTACAGTATCATGTACGTTGTAAATGGCCCCTTATAGATTTCAACTAAAGTTTATTTATTTTTGAAATGTTGGATAACTGTGCAATTAAACTTTCATTTGTTATTGTAAAATTCAAAAAGGAAAAATGGAATTGAGATTAAGCATTTAATTTTTTGCTAAATCAATAGTACAGCTCACTATGCTATTTTAAAAAATATATGAATTTTAAAATATAATATTAGACCCATTATAAATTATCTTTAATATTATATTAGGATTTTCAAATCAAATCGAAAATACATATTCAGTGTACTTAAAAATAAAATAAAATTTGCAAAATACTTTCCAATTGTCATCACCGACTCAACTAAAAATGTAATGCATAATTGTTATTTTAACCAACCAAATATTTTAATTTTAACTCAAAAATAGTTGAACTAATCAAAAAAAGATTAATTTTGAACCATTTATGTTTTTAATAAAAACAGATTAATTTTTTACGTAAGGAGACGAATTTTTTACAAAAAGTTTAATTTTGTTAACCAGAAATATGAGTTTAAAAAAAGTTCATTTCAAGCCATATAGATGAATATTTTACCAAATAAGATGAACTTCCAACGATATGTTACATTTACAACCAAATAGATTAATTTTAAACTAAAATGATGAATCTTTAAACAAAGAAATTAAGTTTTAACAAAGTAAGTGAACTTTTAACTTTGATGAAAACTGAAATGTAATAGAGATCAAGAATTTGTGATGAAGAAAGTCGATCGAGACCAGACGATCATGTCGACTGAGTGATCGTTTGTCTCGATGTGATGAGTATGGTGTTCAAGGTTTTAATTCAATCTGACCAGATTTTTGAAAAATTTTAAAATGTTCGACATGCATCACTAACTATATAGTATTACGGAATTTTCAGTAAAACTTACCGTTCAAGTATATAGCACTAGGGCTAGTATTACTTAATTTTCCGTAACTTTAGCCCTGAACGAACTGGAAAGGGAAAATTAAAAGGAAAAAAAAAAGGAAAAGAAAATTACGTCTTACGGAAAATTTCGTAAAGGTAAGCAGTTTGTTTAAAATAACTCGACGTTTTCCTAAAATTTGTTTATATGCTGCCAAATAAAAAAAAATTTAATCTTCCACTTTCTTTTTCGACATATTTTGATGTCCTCAAAACTTACAATTAATCTTTCAGAATGAAACCAAAATCATTTTAAATTTTCCCAGAAATCTTACTGAGGGTCATATTCACGCAAGTCGCAACCAATCAGGTTTTCGAGAACTATGTCTCCGAGATCTCATGACTAAAAATTTTTAAGAAAACGATTATATAAACAAATGATCACTTTTCGTTAATTATTAATTTTTGCCTACAAACCTCCATACAGGACATTTGTTTATATGATATGTACTGTTAATACTTTTTTGAGCCTATTCAATTTGATTGAGTTAAAATCTAAAATAAGTTTATGATTGAGAAATGTTTACTATAGTATTCCTAATAAGATTTTCATATTCAGTTTATTTGAGCTCAATAGTTCTACACCAATTACAGAGCTACAACGTAGTTATGTACATATGTAATGAGATGCAGATACAATGTATGATCAGTATAATAGTATAAAATTATTACTCTGCTGCACATATATTTCCGCGGAAGTTAAGCTTCAGTTTGTGAAATAAATTCCAGTACCGCATTACAAAAGGTTTCTAGAGATATAACAAGTAAATCTATATCATGCTGCGTGTTTGTAACCAATTTATTAAGATTATTACTCATTATGTATAGAGACGACTGATTGATCAAAGCTGAGGATAAATGGATTTGTTCATTATTATTTATTTTTTTGTATTTATTTGTGCTCTTTTTATGAGCATTTTACTTTCTCATATAGGTATCGAATAAGTTTTCTTCCTCATAAAGGGAGGTTTTCCCTAATAAAAGAAAAAAATCGATACTTGAAAAATCGAAAAATTTGAAAACGATATTGGTAGGTTATGGTAGATCATGAAAAGTTCTCACTTTTGGCAATCGATGCGTCTCGAAAACGCGAACTAATATATCATATACATTATAGTTGTTTTCCCAATATTAAAAAAGTTTTCCTTATATCAACAAGATAAACAACATATTTTTTCAATTTATAAATCGGTATTGATAGATCATAAGAGCTTATAGAAGGTTCGTCAATAGGTCATTCGACGTGTTTCGAAGACGCAAACAAATATGTCAAATACGGTAATGTAGTACTCCTAATATGAACAATGTTTTTCTCATATAAACAGAATACACATATTTTTTCACTTCATAAATCGGTACTGGTCGGCCATAAAAGGTTAACCAATAGGTCAATCGATGCGTCTCAAGGACGCGAACAAATACTCTACATGTAATATTGTCGTGTTTTGAATAAGAAAAAAGTTTTTTTCATATAAACAGAATAAACCAGTTTTTTTAAACTTCATACCTCGGTACTGGTTGGTCATAAAAGTTTCATCAATAGGTTAATCGATGCGTCTCAAAGACTCGAACAAACAGTCTACATGTAATATTGTCCTGTTTTGAATATCAAAAAAATTTTTTTCATATAAACAGAATAAACCTTTTTTTTTAACTTCATACCTCCATACTGGTTGATCATAAAAGTTTTAACAATAGGTCAATCGATGCGTCTCAGAGACGCGAACAAATACGCTAGATGTCGTATTGTTGTATTCTGAATATCAAGAATGTTTTCCGTACATAAACAAGGTAAAATTTTGCTTTTTAAATTTCTAATCACAAGACATCAAAACAATCACAACTGCTTCTAGATGGTGGATCTGACCCAAAATCCTATCAGACCTGGATATCAATCGAAGCTACACTTGATCCAAATTTCATGGTCGTAGCTCTTTTACTTTTCAAGATATGGTGAACAGAAAAAAGTTACACACACATACACACACGGACATTTTTGAAAATTTTGATTTTCGAGCTTCTGGGGTCGAATTAGATCAAAATATGTCAAACAAGTAAATTTGAAAATTTGGGTCATTACAAACTTCCCTCTATGAGGAAGCAATAGATTTTATTCTTTATTTCGCGTGAAATGATCAGGTGCCATATTACTTTCGACAAACGGAGAAATTATTTGTAGGATTTCAGGACAATATATACAGACTTACAAGTCCGTTAAATAATATTTTCATAGTTTCAGGATTTTTGAAGTTCCTACGTACTCAGAGTAAAAATCCTAGAGATTTGTTAGCATTTAATGCCATTTTATCTATATTTATTTCAAATGTAAGGAGCGAATCAAAGTTTGAACCTAGATCCATTATGGAGAATACTCTCTCAAGTTTCACGCCATTTATAACATAGCTAAAGTAAAAAGATATTAGAGTATTACGGTTTCTTAGAAAAGACATAATTTTGCATTTAGAAGTGTAAGTACTAATTTATTGACTTGACACCAATGTGAAAATTTGTCGAGATTTTGTTGTAGGTCTTCACATAATTTTCGATCCAGTATAGGCAATGATAACTTAACATCATCAGCATAGAAATAATGGAAACAGTTTAAGATCATACACAAACCATTAATAGACACAATAAAAAGCAGTGGGCCTAGATTTGAACCTTGCGGTACTCCAGATGTTGGTATGAAAGACCATATTCTACAAAAGTTTCCCTATCAGATAAGTCGTATAAAATTGGAGTCTAGATCTAGCCTACTTAGTTTTTGAAGTAATATCTCGTGATCAACTTTATCAAATGCCTTCGTGATATCCATATATATATATATAACATCAACCTGGTTATATTCAATTAGTTGAGACCTATAGCAAGTTGAGTAAGACATAATCAATTTGTAATTGTGAATCTACGCGGAATAAATCCGTGCTGCTGCGGAGATAATTCTTTATATACTGCGGTTAATATTACATTATAAATACAAATTTCGAAAGCCTTTGATAAACCGCAAGATAAAGATATGGGCCTGTAGTTATCTACTTCCGACTTGTCACCTTTTTTCAAGACTGGGCAAATTCGAGTATAGTTTTCACATTTTTGGAAAATAGCCTTTTCGTAGAGATATGTTCATTGCATATAAGATATTTTTGGTTGTTATCTGTAGAACGGAACTATTTAGGTCCACAGGCCCATCTTCCCAATCTGGTGGTAACAGGGTAGTAGGATTATAAACTTGACAGAAAAATCTAGCGCAAGCATGAACAATGTGAATGGGGTCCGTAATTTCATCCCCCTCGTATCTCATCATGCCCAGAATTCTTTATGTACCTTTCAAATTATTTACGTAAGACAAAAATAAGGAAAGTCTGGTCCTGATTTTTTCTTCAGTGTTTTCATTATACAACTGGCGAGAGGATACACACATCTTAATTTTGTTTTTAAGCTGTGTTAACATGTGTTCATAATAAGGATCTAGTGTATAATCATATTTTTTCTTATATTTATTTTGTAGTGTAGTCTTTTATGATTTCTTTTGTAAAACACATCAGGTATTTTGTATCCGTTTTACAATTAATAAATTTCGGAACATGCCTCTCAAAAAGCATAGTCAGAGCATTATAAAATAACTTAGTAGCATGGTCAACAGAGTTTTCATTTCCTAAAAATGCCCAATCAATATTGTTTAAATCTACACATAGTTTACTGTTGTACGCTTTCCTGAAGTTTAAATCTCTTTTGCTGTCATGAAAAAAGTTTTTAATTTGTGTGAGAGACAAAAGTGTATTATGAGCACAAGTGACGGATTATGTTTGTCTTGTCTGTGATATGGATTATTGGTTCGAGTTCCGGCTTTGATAGCACAACTATCAAGAATTTTTTTTTAAATCCTAAATATGAAGTTATATTTTAGACTTCAAAAACAGCGATCCGATGCAATTTAATTATTTATCTTTTCGCACATGTTATGGGGAACTAAATTTGAAAAATATGAGAAAATTATTTGAAACTTTTCAACATGTTTTAATGCCATTTTTATGACATTTTTATGACATTTTATAAAATTATTAACTTTTAACTCGATTCTTTAGTTATTGCTATTTTTGTTAAAAAATACTACATTCTTCATCAAATTTCCGTAAAAATTAATTTTATTTTTAAAAAATTAGGCGGACATGGATCAATGTTTTAAGGTCTAAACTCTAAACCTAGGACAGACCTTTTTTCATCCGACCACTTGGATCAAGTCCCAAGAAAAGACCAAGAATTTTCGACAAGTGTGCTATCGGAGATACCCCTTGAAATAGGGTAAGGAGGGGCAGCGCCGACCAATTAACAGTCAATGATTTTTTTACAGTTAATAAGATGTGGAGTTGATCCATTCTTTTTTCATTTCGAGTCCTACATGATTGTATATCATATTTCTATAAGTAATAATTACATGAATAAAACAATAATTTAATAATTGAATTATTTCTAACAAGCTGTATTTCGTCGGCTTTGTCCCACACCGGAGGGCAAAGCCGACCGCAGCTTTTTATGAAAATCAAAACATCTGTAGATGGGAAAACATGATGTTTCGCGTCTGTAGTATTTTATGTACTGCCTCAATTATTTACGATATTTAATATACTTTGGACTTGAATTACGTTCAATTATTATGATGACATATTGTGATATTGTTTTATCTGTCAAAATATCAAATTTGTATGCTGTAAGTATTGCCATTAATGTTGAAAACTTTATATTTCTGCCAGCGAATCTTTCATTCTTTCGTTGCCAAAACTGTTTTCTGCATAATTTTTCTTTTATAACGTCAATCTTCAAGATTTTAGTAAGTTATACTATCTCTATCATAAAATAGATTTATTTAATGCAAAGTAGAATTAAAATTGTTAAATAATAGCGATGTTATAAGCAAAGTCGCCTTTGCCCCACCGGTCGGCGCTGCCCCTCCTTAACCTATTATAAAATTACTTCAAATCTTTTCAATCAGTTAAAATCTAATAAAATCCCTTAAAAACCCCGTTAAATTCTATGAAATCTGATAATATTTCCTGAAATTCTGGAAAATTTATTAAAAATACCTTGAGAGCTTTCAAAATCCTTTAAAATCATTTAAATCCTCGGAAATCTTATTAACACCATTAAAATCCTTTAAAATTCCCTTGGAATCTTTTAAAATATCGTAAAACGTCACAGGTCCTATCAAATTCTTCCAAATCTTCCAAAATTCATAGGAAATGTCTTAAAACCGTATACAACCGTATAGCAACCTGGGTCGGAGCAGTGTTGCAGAACGAACGTGTCATTTAAATAAATAGCACGAAAATTCTAGATCAATCTAAAATATCTATACCTTACACCTATATATACCTATCTGCCTATACCTATATACCCATTCGCACAATACTATTTTCCAACCGAGCAAGTAACGCCTACCCCGAAAGGGAAATGGATAATTTTTTTTATTATACCATTAAGCCATTTCCCTTTCGGGGTAGGCGTGACTTGCTCGGTTGGAGAATAGTAGTGTGCATATGGGTATAAAGGTATAAGGTAGGTAGGAATATAGGTATGAGGTGGATAGGTATATAAGTGTTAGGTATATATATTTTAGATTGATCTGGAATTCTCGTGTTATTTATTTAAATGACACGTTTACTCCGCAACACTGCTCCGACCCAGGTTGCTGATCAATCTCTCTAGCGATCACCCCAAGTGAAGAGCCTCACAAAATTGTTATGTATGGTTCTCCACTTGGGCCCATTAGTATCCAAGATCTTTGTTTCAGGCGTCATTCATTCTACTGTCACTCTGTTTACAAACTATTTGTCGCCACACTTTTCTGTCCTGGCATACTACTCTAGCTTCCTTCACGTCCATGCATTTTTTCATGCAAGCTCTTGTGTTCCTATGGCTTCTTATGTCTCTACGGATTAATGTCTCATTTACAGATTCTAACCATTCTTTCGGCGGTCTACCTCTGGGCATTCTGCCATTTACTTTACCTTTATACACTTGTTTGGTCAGTCGTTCATCTTTCATTCTTTCAAGATGTCCGAACCATCTTAACTGATTTCTTTCCCATGTGTCAACTATTGTCTCTTTTGCACCACATTCTTTGAGGATTGTCTCGTTTCGGACTTTGTCCATTAGTGTTTTCCCGCATATTATGCGCAGAGGTTTCATGCCGATCGCGTTAATTTTACTCCTGTCCTTTTCTTGACAGGTCCATGTCTCGCTACCGTATAGTACAGTCGGTACGAATATAGAATTGTGTATGGCCATTTTAGCTTTTTTTGATATGTTTTTATTTGTTAGGATGGACCCTGCTCTACCGATAACCTGTTTACCCTCATTTATGCGCCTATCTAACTCCCCATCTATTTTTCCATCGCTAGTGAATAGACTACCTAGATATACGTACTTGTCAACTTGTTCTAATCTCTCATCATTTAGGACAATGTTGCACATTGTTTTCTCACTCTTTTCCTCAAACACCATGATTTTTGTTTTATTTACGTTAATTTTGAGTCCCATGTCCTTCATGCTTGTATGAAGTTTATTCAACATTCTTTGCAAGTCCTCGACTGATTCTGCCATAACAATCTTGTCATCTGCGAAAGCTAACCCACGTACCTTAACTGTTTGGAGATCTACACCTTCTTCGTCGAAGAGTGCAGTTCTTAGACACTTATCCATGAATATGATAAATAGCCACGAGGACATAACGCATCCTTGTTTCACGCCTTGCGTAATATCGAACCAGTCACTCAGTTTCCCGTTTACCCTTACGCTCGCTTTACTACCTGTATATATTGTTTTTATTGCTTGCAGGAGCCCTCCATTTACTCCGTATTCTTTAAGAACTTCCCAAAGTTTACTTCTATTTACCGTGTCAAATGCTTTTTCTAGGTCAATAAATGCACAGAAAACTTTCTTTCCTACTCTCAAGCTTTTTTCTGTGATCTGTCTTAGGCTAAATATCTGATCTGTACATGATCTTCCTGGCATAAATCCACTTTGGACTTCCCATATGTTTTCTTCTGTGATTTCCATTACCCTACGAATAAGTATTTTTGAGTATATTTTACTTACGGTACTTAGTAGGCTGATACCTCTGTAATTACTGCAGTTGTTTTTATCTCCCTTTCTTTTGTATATTGGTACGATAATCGCTTTTTTCCAATCGTCTGGGACTTTCCCCGTCTCGATACATAAATTTATTAATTCGCACAACCTGTGAGGTATGTACTCGCAATCAAATAATAACCAGATTTAAGGTATTCCAGCGGATATCAAAAGAATTTTGATTTTGTTCGAATTCAAATTAATTTATATCAGATAAAAATCCCTCAACAATAATTTCCTACTTTTTTCAAAATTAATACTATTATTGACACAATTTAAATTTAAATTTTGAAAATTTGTATATCAGGTACATAAAGTAATTAAAGCCTCTAAATTTCCTTGACAAATTGATTTTAAATCAGAAATAGCAGTTGAATTGAACAAAAAAAAATTTTTAACATAATACATGAATCTTCAACAAAGAAAAATATTCGAGTTATTAAGGAAAAAAAGTCATCCCAAATGTAGCATTTTCAAGTAAAAAAAATTCAATATTCAACCAAGAAGATTAATTTTCTACAGAAAAATACGAATTTTCAACCGAATATTGAATATTATTATATATATTATTTTAATATATTATTAATATTAATTTATTATTATTAATATAGTATTAATAATATATAATATATTGAATTTTTAAACTAAACAGATACATTTTCAGCCAAAAATGGAACAGTTGAATTTTCATTGAAAAAATTAATTTTTTATATAAAAAACGAATCTCCCATAAAATAGTTGAATTTTCTACCAAACTATTGAATTTTTAAGACAAAAAGACGAATTTTCTTTACAAAACAGTTAAAGTTTCAACCCTAATGGTAAAACATGAATTTTCAATGTAAAAAATTATATTTTCGCCCAAATAGTTGAGTTTTCTACTAAATTGTTGAATTTTTAAACCAAAAAAACGAATGTTTTACCAAACAGTTGAATTCTCAGCCCAAAAATATAAATTTTCAACAAAAAAGTTCATTTTCAACCAGAGTTGAATTTTTAACCTGAAAAAATGAATTTTTAACAAAAATTGTACCCCATGTAAGAAAGCTTTCAAACCTCGTTGCTCTACCTCCCCCCCCCCCCCCGTCCACACACAAAACTACGCGATGTAGGCATGGCCCCAAATATGCACGTGCTTTCAGGTTTGTTATGAATATGAACACTGTAAGTAAAAAATATAAATAAAGTGGAATGTATCGTCTTATTACATTCAAGTTGAAAATTCCGTTTAAATAATTGAGAGAGCCCCCCCCCCCCTTCACAAACATTCGTTGAAGAAAATTATGAAAAAGTATGAATGGAACATGCACGGAAAGACAGTGGAACAGGTGGCCGAATTTAGTTACCTACGTTTCTGGTTTGAAGCGAAAGGAGGAGTTGAGCCACAGGTGAGGAGAAAAATAGAATGTGCGAGCAAAGTGATGGCGCAGGTGTGAAGTATAGGGAGAAGAAGGTTTAAAGACGATTGGAATATGAGAGTGCGGATGTTTGACTCTTTAGTGTGGTCAGTACTAAGTTACGGAGTAGAGATATGGGGATGGAAGGAGCACAAGAGAGTGGAAAGTTTGCAGGAGAGATTCCTGAGATGGGTAATGGGCGTGAGCTGGAGCTGCCCAGGACATATGTTGAGGGAGGAACTAGGTAGAGTTAAAATGGTCATTAGAAAAATGAAGAGGGCGAGGAACATTGGGGAGAAGCTGAAAAGGGGGAGGGAAGCAGGATAGCACAAGCTTGTCTACGGGAAATAATAAACAAAGAGACGAGGGGTAACACGGAAAGATCAAGGTGGGAAGAAGAGAGACAACAAAGGAGATAATGGGATATAAGGGAGGACGTTGGAGAATGGCAAGAATTAGAGAATGAACTTATAGTTAAGGAGGGGGAGGAGAGATGGAGAAAAATCGTGGAATCGAGGTATAACAGATGGTTTAGGGTAGGGTAGGCTGAATGAGAACCAGAGTATTTGAGAAAGGTAAAAAAGGAGAATAAGTGGAACAAAGTTATACGATTTAAATTGGGAGATGAGAGAGTATAGGTACTGGAAGGACGCACGGATGGATGGAAAAGGACAAGGGGCAAGGATAGTAAAGTTAACGGAAAATCACGAATAACGGGAGTGGTAAAAGCAAACGGAAGCCGAGGAAACTCAATCGTTAGCAAATGTCAAAGTAAGGGGCCGTTCAGAAAATACGTAACCCCTTGGGGGGGGGGGGGGGGGTCACCTCGAGCGTTAAGCCAATCTTAAACTTACACACACTTGCT
>CAKNYM010049550.1:38093-52100 GCA_932195095.1 Andricus curvator
TGTGTGTGTGTGTGTGTGTGTGTGTGTGTGTGTGTGTGTGTGTGTGTACTTAGGGATCTTCCATAAACTACGTTACCATTTTATGGGGGGGGGATAAAAACTACGGTTGGAAACAGGGGGGTGGGGCAGTAGAAGTAACGCCACGAACTTATATAACATTCAGTACTTTTCCTGATGATCAATTGTAAAGAATTCTTCTTTTTTTATGTTTTTATTAAACATACCCTTTCTCCCCTTTTTCTCGGGTTTTCGCTCAAATGCGATATTTTTTGGTTCGGAATTCATCGCGTTTGGTTCAAAATTTTAGTATTTAGCTGAAAATTTTATTATTTTCTTCAAAATGCAACTACTTTGTTAAAGTCATCTTTTTTGTCAGAAATTCAGCTACTTGGTTAAAAGTGGAACTACTTTGTTAACAATGTGTTTTTGGGGTTATGGATTCATTTCCTTGATTGAACAATTAACAATTCTATTTTTAGAACATTAATCTTCTGGGATAAAAAATCATCTTTTGAGTTGAACACTTTTGTTGAAAATTCACTATTTTAAGATTCATCATTTTAATTGAAAATTCATCTGTTTTTGTTGAAAATGTAACTATTTTGTTGAAAATTTGTTTTTTTTTGGTTGAGAATTGTTTTTAACTAACAATGTAACTATTCCATTTTTTATTGAAAATTGATCTTTTCTAGTTGAAAATTCATATGTTTTGTTGAAAATTCGTCTCTTTTTACTTGGTAGAAAATTAAACCATTCAGTTGAGAATTAACTTTTTTCTTAAAAGTTAAACTATTTTTATGGAAATTTAACTTTTTGGTAGAAACTTAATTTGAAAAAAAAATCTTATTTTCGGGTTGAAAATTCAACCCTTTTTTAGATAGTTCATTGTTTCGCTCTAAAATTCAACAATTTTGTTGAAAATTAATTTACTTAATGAAAAATCGTGTTTTTTCTAGAACATTAATCTTCTTGCTGGAAAATTCATGTTTTTGGTTGAAAATTCGATTTTTTGGTTAAAAATTTATCTTTTTTAGTTGAAGATTCAAGTGCTTGGTTGAAAGTTGAACTAGTTTGTTAAAAATGCATATTTTTTAAGATTCATCCAATTTAACTATTCCTTTTTTATAAAATTAATCTTCCGGTTTGAAAAATCATCTTTTGGGATGGGCTCTTTTGTTGAAAATTCATTTTTTTAAGATTCACCATTTCAGTTGAAAATTCATCTCTTATGTTGAAAATGTAACTATTTTGTTGAAAAGTTGTTTTTTTTTGTTGTTGTTTGATAATTAATGTTTTTAAGTAACAATATAACTTTTCCATACTTTCTTGAAAGTTAATATATTTATTGAAAATTGATCTTTTCTAGTTGAAAATTCATGTATTTTGTCAAAACTTCGTCTTTTTTGGTCGAAGATAAATCTTGTTGGATGAAAAGACGTCCTTTTTGGTTAAAAATGCAAATGTTTGGGTCTAAATTAATCTGGTTTAGGTGAGGATTCAACAATTCGATTTAAAATAAACTTTTTTGTTAAAGAATCATATTTTTGGTTTAAATTTAACTCTTTGGTTAAAATTTAATCTGTTTTTATGAAAATTTAACTTTTTAGTAGAAAATTAACTTTTTTGTTAAAAAATCATATTTTTGTATTGAAAATTCAACCGTTTTGTAGATAATTCGCCCTTTCTTGAACATTGATGTATTTGGTTGAAAATTTGTGTTTTTTGGTAGTGCATTCATCTTTTTGCTGGAAAATTCATGTTTTTGGTTGAAAGTTTAACTATTTGTTTAAAAATTCATCTTTTTCAGTTAAAACTTCAACTACTTGGTTGAAAGTTGAACTAGTTTGTTACAAATTTATATTTTTAGAAGATTCACCTTTTTGGTTTATAATTTAACATTTTTGTTGAAAAATTCTTTCATATTTCGTTGAAAATTCGTCTTTTTGGTAATAAAATTAATCTTATTTGTTGAAAGTTCAATATATATATATCGACTTGAAACCTTAGGAATTTACAGTGTTTCTTATTGCAGTTAATACGGTATTTACATTAATTTTATTTGAAAGAATTTATTGCTCTTTAAGAATTTTTAAACTTTAAGAATCAAAATAATATTACTAATGAAGTTATTTCAAATTGAAAATATTATTTTAAATGAAAAATGTTTAAGACTTAGAAAAAACATTTATATTAACAATTTTTTTTGCAATTTTCCAATTTTCTTGTTGTCAATTTTTGAAAAATGCGTGAATTATATTAAATGATGGGTTATTTTTTAGGGGAAAATATTCTCCACAACTCTGTTTCCAATTTTGAAATTAAATTTTTTTGTGACTAAAATCGTTAAAACAAGTTTTTCAAAAGAAAGCCTTTTTTAAACAAATAACTAAATTTGAAGATTATTGACTTATTTTAAAAACTGGAAAGAGCGGAGTTGTAGAGAATATATTTCCCGAAAAAATAAGTCATAATGTATTAAAATTCAACCATTTTAATAAATTGGTAAGAAGCTACGGTAAGAAAAAATTTAGTTACAAAAAGTATTGCTAAATTAATTATTTTTCATAACTTTTACATTTTGTTTTTAATTCAAAATTATGTTTTTTCTTTCATAATAGATGACTGATGATATCATTAGACAATTTTTCCCAGATACGTAATTTTTAGCACGAGCATACGATACAGTCCCTTATATTATTAGAGATTTTGATATCTCTTTTTTTCAGTTTTGTTATTCAATTTTAATTCCATTTAATCTTGTATAATCTTTTGAAATACTATGTAATCCTGTGTAATCTTGTATAATATCATGTAATCCCATGTAATATTATGTAATCCCATGTAATGATGTGTAATCCCATGTAATCTTGTGTAATCCCATGTAATAGTATGTAATCTTTTTTAATCTTATGTAATCTTGTAATCTAGTGTACACAAAAATACACCGATTTTAGATTTTTTTAAATTCAGGACTAAATTATTCAGAAAATGGCGAGAGTAGATTTTTTTGTTTATTTAGTTTTTATGTTAATGCAAGCAGCGAAAAAAGGTATGATTTTTTTAATTTCATTGTTTATCTCCTAGACACAATTTGTCTTATACTTCCCGTCACTTGGATGCAATGCGCAGAGGGATAAGAAATAAAAAAAATTGTTAACTTGTAAAATGAATTGTTATAAACAATTTGTGTTAACAAATAATCGACATTAGGGGATATTCATCTTCAGAGTATATTTTTGATTTGAAATTGCTTGCTTTCATCGTTAGGATGATACGTGGCCATTAAAATTTAAGATTGAATGTTATTTATTAATTCTATAAACAAATTATATAAATAAGTTTACATCGCAGCCATTTATAAGCAGAAACAAATCGTTTTTTTTCTAGTCTTGTTGTAATTATATTACCAATGATGTTTTCTGACAAAATTTTGCTATGCATTAATATTTGTTCATTGTATAAATAAATTATATAAACAAATGCACATTTTAAGTGTTTTCAAGCGAAAAGGAATCGCTTTTTCTTGTATTATTTTTTAAATTATATTGATAATATATTGAATATATATTGATTTCAGAAAAAATGTTGCCATTTTTCGCTATTTGTTCATTTCACAAACAAATTATATGAAGAAAAGTAAATTTTAGGCATTTACGGACAAAAAGAAAGCGTTTTTCATCGTATTTATGTTGAGATAACCAAATAAACAAATTTAAATTGTCAAATTAAATTAATTAAATTATTATATCAATTAAAATTAAATTTTTCAAATGTTTAGTTGGGCAAGAGTTCGTGTAAAAAAACATTGCCGTAAACGGCTGAAGAACTCATGATAATAATGCACTCTGATTCGTGAGAGGCACGGAGACCCAAGATAAAAAGCACCCTGATTCTTCTACTTATTGTAATGTCTATAATGTCCATTTGTTAATTTAAATTGTTTATAAATTTGATATATTATATTCTTCGACAAGACTTCATGCAAAAAGCATTGCCAACATAATTTCAACAAGACTACAAGGAAGAGAATTGTTTTTCTACTTATAAACGCCTACAATGTGTATTTTTTTATATGATTTGTTTATAAATTTTACTAATTCCATTTTATCACTAAATTTTGTCAAAGAACATCGTTCACCATATAGTTTTAACAAGACTAGATGGAAGAACGTTTTTTTCTCCCTATAAACGCCTAGAATGTGCATTTGTTTACCTAATTTGTTTATAAAATAAACAATTACCGATACTTCGAGACATTTTTCTGTAGATCATCATTGGCCATTTAATTTCAACAAGTTCAGAAGAAAAAACGATTCCTTTTGGCTTAAAACGCCAAAAATGTGAATTTGTTTATTAAATAAACAAATATTAATGCATAGCGAAATTTTTTCAGAAAACATCGTTGGCAATATAATTTGAGCAAGGTCAGAAGAAAAAACGATTTCTTTTCTCTTAAAAGCACCTAAAATGTGCATTTGTTTATATAATTTGTTTATAAAACAAACAAATATTGATGCATGGTAAAATTTTCTAGAAAACATCATTGGTAATATAATTACAACAAAACTAGAAGAAAAGACGATTTGTTTGTCTATAAATGTCTGCGATTTACATTTGTTTATATAATTTGTTTATAGAATTAATTAGTAACATTCAATCTTAAATTTTAATGGCCACGTATCATCCTAACGATGAAAACAAGCAATTTCAGAGCAGAAATATACTCTAAAGACGAATATCCCCTAATGTCGATTATTTATTAATACAATTTGTTTATAAGAATTAACATTACAAGTTAACAATTGTTTTTATTTCTTGTCTCTCTGTGCATTGAAAGCAAGTGACGGGAAGTATAAGACAAATTTTTGCTAGAAGATAAGAAATGAAATTTAAAAAATCGACCCAGGGGCCGCGTTGTTGAATCTCGCGCTTCGCGCTCGATAATGTGTGTAACGCGCGCTACGCGCTCGGTCTTTGTACTTCCCCTACATTTGTGCATAGAACTTTTGAAATTAAAGGTCAAACCATCGACAACTGTAATTTTATGATTGTCAATTCTCTTTTGTTAAGCTTCTTCGGCTTTTTAACGAACACATTCTCATAACGTATCTCGTGCTTCGCGCTCGATTAAAATTTGTCCGAAATGCGCACTTTTCTTTATTATTTTCAACTCTATTATATTATTATATATACAATTTTTTTATTATTACTTTAATATTTATTCCTTAATTGGCATTAATCTTTATTTGCAGCTATCCTGAAAAATATATGATTTCAATGAATGTATAATTATTATTACAATTCATAATGTGCTTTGATATTAAAACAGACGTTTTTTCATTGTCTTGTTTTTATATGTAATTTAAAAAAGTGCGCGTCCTATCAAAAAAAAATGTTCAAAGCAGATTTGTATACATTCATTAGGGCGTATCGAAAAAAATAAAGTTGTTTGCGCGAAGTTCTAATAGCAATGAAAACTTTCTTTTGGGAGTCAGAAACGCTCCCCTAAAGTTTCATGCAAAAAAAAATTCCTTCTGTCTCCGCATCGTAGATATAGATAAAAATCACAAAAAACGAAGCACTTCTTCAAATTTGAGCAGCAAAAAATTTTTGTTTGATATTTGAATTATCAATAAAAATAGTTCAAAGCAAGTCGATTTATACCTGTGCAGCAATAATTCCATTAAAATATTTTTTACCCTCCCTAATTGACTTTGAAGTTTAAAAAAGTCGACTTTTTCGCTATTTTCTTAGATTCATGGTGAATTTCTCGACTATTTGACCATATAATGTGTGATATACGTTAATCAGAATGTATTTTCAATATGTTGCAACAATAATATATAAGGAATGTTGACATTAAAATAATTTTCATTGACTTTGAATTACAAGAAAATATTTAAAAGTGATGTATTGCTCTTTATTTGACAATAAAATTAATTTTCGGTATATAAATTATCAGACAAAATAGTTCGAAGCAAGTAGATTTGTACTTACATAGCAAAAAATGATTCAAATATTTTTTACCCTACCTAAGTGACTTTCAAATTTCAAATAGTCGAAAAAATTGCCGTAACTCTAAGAAAATGGCGAAAAAGTCGATTTTTTTCGATATTTTGGAATTTCAAGGCCACTTAGGTAGGATAAAAAATATTGCAATCCTTTTTTGCTATATGAGTACAAATCTACTTGCTTCAAACTATTTTTTCTAATCATTTATATACCAAAAATTAATTTTATTGTCAAATAAGGAGCAATATATCACTTTTAAATATTTTCTTGTAATTCAAGGTCAAGGAAAATTATTTTAATGTCAACATTCCTTATATATTATTATTGCAACATATTGCAAATACAATCTGATTAACGTATATCACACATTATATGGTCAAATAGTCGAGAAACTTACCATGAATCTAAGAAAATAGCGAAAAAGTCGACTTTTTTAAACTTCAAAGTCAATTAGGGAGGGTAAAAAATATTTTAATGAAATTATCGCTATACAGGTATAAATCGACTTGCTTTGAACTATTTTTATTGATAATTTAAATCTAAAAAAAAATTGTTGCTTTTCAAATTTGAAGAAGTGCTTCGTTTTTGTGATTTTTAGCTATATCTACGATGCGGAGACAGAAGGAATTTTTTTTTTATGAAATTTTAGGGGAGTGTTTCTGACTCCCTAAAGAAAGTTTTCATTGCTATTAGAACTTCGCGCAAACAACTTTATTTTGTTCGATACGCCCTAGTATACATAATTTAGGCGAACAATTTTGTTAATTAAAATTTTATTGTAGCTTGTGTCGTTTTTATAAAAAAATGTATTCTTCATTTTAATGTTATTTTTTACGATTAAAATGAAAAGTACGCGTCCTATCAAAGAATAATTTGCAAAAAATTTGTCTATCTTTTTTTTGGTGAATAATTTTTGTCTATTAATTTTTTTTCGTATCTTGTGTTGTTTTTCCAAAAATGGTAATGTTTCTTTAATGTTATTTTTTACAATGAAAATAAAAACTACGTGTCCTATCAAAGAATAATTTTTTAACAAATTTTCGATTTTTTTTCTGAATAATTTTAGTCTATTATTATTTTTTTCGTATCTTGTGTCGTTTTTCCAAAAATGGTAATGTTTGTTTAATCTTATTTTTTACGATTAAAACAAAAACTACGCATCCTTAAAAAAATAATTAATTCATTTTTCGATCATTTTCTGGTAAAATTTTTGTCTATTCATTCTTTTCGAATCTTGTGTTTATCCAAAAATTTTAATGTTTAAAATGCTTTTTCACAATTGAAACAAAAACTACGCGTCCTATCAAAAAATGATTAACAACAAATATATAGACCTTTTTCTAATAAGCTATTTTTGTCTTTTGATTTTTTTTCGTGTTTTGCCTAGTTTTGCCGAAAAATGGAATTTTTTATTTTTAGTAGTATTTTTGTATGCCTTATAAACGTGTGCTAAAGCTTAATCCAATCTGATCAGTCTGTCGAAAGTTATCGTGCCTACAGCAAAACAGACCAGACGGACGGACACACAAACATAAACTTTCATAAAAATCATTTTTTTCTGGCCCAGGTGGGCTCAAAACGTGGAGATTTGATGAAAACCGACAAAGTCAAATTTTACATAAAACTAATATCTTCTCATTAGGATGAGAATGTAAAAAATCTACTCTCACCATTTTCTGAAAAATTTAGTCTTGAATTTAAAAAAAAATCTAAAATTGGTGCATTATTGCGTTCTCAATGTTATTTTGAACCTCGTTTTTTGATTTCACCCCACTGTACACCGTGGTTTATGAACTAAATTAATTCTTTCAGAGTGATAGATGTGGGATCAGAATGGAGGACATTTAGCAACGACAAAGCAGGAGTTGATCCATCTCGTGTTGGTGGTCCCGAAAATCCGTTGCTAAATGACTCAGATTTATCGACAATGATCGGTCCAGGAACTGGGGCAGCTTCTTTCGACGCATTTGGTGTTTCCAAGTATCTGAATCGACGCACTGTAAGCCACTCTTCAATATCAAATCATCACCCAAATTAGGGGCTGACTATAAACTACGTTACCAATTGGGGGGGGGGGGGGGGTCCTGGAAGTACGGTTATGAACTTAGATAAAGTTTAGTACGTTTCCTGGTGATGAATTTTAGCAAAGTTTGCGTATTTTTCAAAGGATGTCCCTTAAGTTCCAAAGTAACTTTCTCGTTTCTTTTTTCTCTTGTTCCCTTTTTTCGAATTTTTTTTGTTTTTCCTCTTTTTTTCAAGAAATTTTAATTTTTCTCATTTTTTCGCTTAAATGCGATCTGAATTCTTAAAACACAATAAGAAAATCCAACTAGTTTTGGTGAAAAGTTTTTTTTTTGTATTTGGTTGAACATTGAATTATTTTGTTAAAAATGCAATTCCTTTGTTAAGAATTCATTGTTTGGGTTGAAGATTCATCTTTCTGTTTGAAAATTCGTATTTTTTGGTAGAAAATTAATCTTCTTGGTTAAAAAATCATCTTTTTGGTTAAAAAATAATCTTTTTCGTTGAAAATTCAACTATTTGGTTGCATGTTGAACTCTTGTTAAAAATTCATTTTTTTGTTGAAGATAAATAATTTTAATTGAAAATTCATCTGTTCACTTGAAAATTAATACTATTTTGTTGAAAATTCGTTTTATTTTATTGAGAATTAATTTTTTTAACTGCAAATGTAACTTCCATTTTTTGTTTGAAATTGATATTTTTATTTGTAAATTGATCTTTTCTCGTTGAAAATTCAACTATTTGGTTGAAAATTTATTTATTTAGTTTAATATTTGTCTTTTCTGGTGGAAAATTAATATTCTTGGTTTAAAATTAATCTACTTTTGTTGAGGATTTCATAACTTCATTTCTTCGGTTCAAGATTCATCATTTTAGTTGAAAATTGAACTATTTGCTTATAAATGAACTTTTTCATTAAAAATATATATTTTTTGATTGAAAATTCAAATGTTTTGTAGAAAATTCGTCTTTTTGGCTTGAAAATTCAACAATTTGATATAAAATTAAACTGTCTAGTTCGAAATTTATTTTTCTGTTGAAAATTCGTTTTATTTGATTGAGAATTAATTTTTTTTAACTGAAAATGTAACTATTCCATTTTTGGTTTAAGATTGATATTTTTATTTGGAAATTTATCTTTTCTCGTTGAAGATTCAAGTATTTGGTTGAAAATTTATGTATTTTATTGAATATTTGTCTTTTTTGGTGGAAAATTAATGTTCTTGGTTTAAAATTAATCTGTTCTTGTTGAAGGTTTCATAACTCCATTTCTTCTGTTCAAGATTCATCATTTTAGTTCAAAATTGAACTATTTTGTTCAAAATTAACTATTTATTTAAAAATTTAGCTGTTCGATAGAAAATTAACTTTTTTGTTGAAAAATCATATTTTTGGGTGTAACATTCAACAATAAGGTATAAAATTAAACTATCTACTTCAAAATTAAAGTATTTATTTGAAAATTTAGCTACTTGGTTAAAAATTAAACCATTTATTTAAAAGTTTAGATGTTTGGTAGAAAATTAACTTTTTTGTTGAAAAATCTTATTTTTGGGTGTAACATTCAACTGTTTTGTATAAAAATAACCTTTTTGCCTTGAAAATTAAACAATTTGGTATCAAATTAAACTATCTGGTTCAAAATTAACTTTTTGGTTGAAAATTCATATTTTTGTTTGAAAATTCATCTATTTGGTTAAAAATTAAAGCTTTTATTTAGCAATTTAGCTGTTTGGTAGAAAATGAACTTTTTTGTTGAAAAATCATATTTTTGGGCGTAAAATTGAACTGTTTTGTAGAAAATTCATCTAATTTAACTATTTTGGTGAAAATGCAAGATGTTTCGACTTCAAATCTTAGGAATTTAAAGCGTTTCATATTGAATTCAGTATTTAACATATGAAGAATTCATGTCCCCATTATTTCCCTATTTTTGTTAAAAATCACCCTATTTCTCCCGTTTTTAGATCATTTTGGGCTGTAAAGTCTCATATGTTGAAAATTCGTTTTATTTGATTGAGAATTATTTTTTTTTAACTGAAAATGTAACTTCCATTTTTTGTTCAAAATTGATATTTTTATTTGGAAATTGATATTTTCTCTTTGAAAATTCAACTATTTAGTTGAAAATTTATGTATTTTGCTGAATATTTGTCTTTTCTGGTGGAAAATTAATGTTCTTGGTTTAAAATTAGTCTGTTTTTGTTGAAGGTTTCAAAACTTCATTTCTTCTGTTCGTGATTCATCATTTTAGTTGAAAATTGAACTATTTGGTTCCAAATTAACGTTTTTGTTGAAAATTCATATTTTTGGTTGAATGTTCAACTATTTGGTTGAAAATTAGAGTATTTGAAAATTCACCTATTTGATTCAAAATTAAACTATTTAAAAATTATGTGTTCGGTAGAAAATGAACTTTTTTGTTGAAAAATCATATTTTCGGGTGTAAAATTCAACAACACGGTGTGCAGGAAGATACTTTAATTGTGACAAAACTGTCGACAAAAAGTGAAGTTACAGGGTTGTTTGTTAGTATTAGAGGAACAAAAAACTGCTTTATACGAAATCCTAGCTGCTCGATTTGGTTTTATATTAGTAGTTAGTTAGTTTTAATGCGGGTGGGAAGCCCATGGAGAGCTCCCCTGGCGCTCAAGCTATAATAGTATATATTACATTGTAATTCTGTAATACATATGAAAACAACAATTATGCCTTCATTGATTATACTTATGTAATCTCACAAACATAAAAATAATAACTATAACTTATTAGATTATACTTTTAAGTCTCAAAAATACTACAATTCAATAAAAAAAACTTAAAAACAAGTCATCACTTCATTTCAATAATAACTATAATTTGCTTGATTATACTTTTAAGTCTCAAAAACATTACAGTTTTATAAAGAGAAACATAAAAACAGTAGTTATCACTTCATTTAATTGTACTTCTGAATTCTCACTCACTATATAATATCAGTTTATTTGATTGTACTTCACACCGATCAATCTAAATATGCAAAGAGGAAAAAGCAACAACAGATTTTTTTAGTTGAATGCTATAGTTAGAATCGGTTATCAAATTGACTTTTCGCCGATTCCAATGTATCAAAAATTCCCTATGCACTGACTCTCCAGCTTGTTCCGACCAGATTCCAAGTCCATCTTTGTCCAGGTAATTAAGGCAGTCAATGATATGTTCAAGTGTTACGTGGAACTTTAGCGTTATTGAAAGATCCGTACCGTGGACCATTTTTTTCAATTCTTGTACACACTGCTCAATGTCTGCTCCGACTTTTCGTGTAGAAAAGCAGCGGCTTACCACTTTTTTCCATAGCCTTTAGTGTAGTAACAAATGGTGTTAAACTCAAATATCCAACGTCTTCATAAATGTCGGGATCGTTTAATTTATCTGCTTCTTTTAAGAGCGTGCGGCACGCATTTCCTTCAAACACCTCACCGTGGTAGCTCTTCTGAATTAAATTCAATTTCATTGGCCAAAGGGGCTTTCTCTCTACCAAGAAGTGGAACTAATCCATCCCAAAATAGATGATTTACGAATCCTTGCATTACGTGTAATTCTGGAATTATGCACTTCTCTATAACGCAAGTATCATCATTATCATTAAATAATGGTGAATTTATTGTGCTGTGACACTCTTTGGCTTTTTTTACATTCTTCCCGAGAGAGAAACAGTCGTTGTAATCCTTACGAATATCTCCGTATGTTTTCAAAGTCTTTCCCAAAAATTCACCAGCTGAGCTTGACACTCTTAAATTTTTCAAACTAACACAGCAATATGGGCAAGGGTACATTGAGGTTGCTGTTTGTAGACCATTAACTATCAATATTAATTTGAAATCTGCTACAAATCTAAAGGAAATTTCATTGATCTTTGTCAACTCAAATAAAACTGCTATGTTACTATATGATTCTTTGATATTTGGTACAGTACACGACATAATTAATCGCTTTACGCTTGTTAACTTTGCTTCTTGATTTACACTCCCTTCATTACCATACAATTTGTTTTTTTTTCTTAGCAGGTTCATTATCATCATCACATGTCGAATTATAATGTTCAGGGAGTATTGTGAGACAAATTTTGAAAAAGCCTTGGCCGCCGTCAGCCATCACTTTCACTGTGTAATTTCCTATTAAATTTCGAGAATCTAGAACAGTTTCTAATAATTCGGTTGCATCAGCCCATACAACTGGTCGAATTTCTTTGGATTTTGAAGATTCAACATCAAATTGAATTTGATCGCTTTTGTAGACACTTTCCAAACTGTTGACCTTTTCAGTAACATGTGATGCATAATTTGAAGGAACTGATTTTCTGCCATGCCTACTTCGAATAAAGCTAGTCACTTTTCTCATTTGTCTCACAGATGAACCTGAATTGGTCATAAAATTATCCAGATGTCTTTCGTCGAAAACAGCACTTTTTTGTTCCTTTGGATTTAAAGCAATGGATGTTTTTTTACCAGCTATATTACTAATTAATATTTTGTTATTATTTTTATCATCAGGATCGATAGTAATACATTTTTTTTCAAGATAGTACTTGCTATATGTTCTTGTTGCCTTTCTGGAAGATGGTCGATCATTTCTAATACGTTATTACGAGCTTCGATATTTCTACAAGAATGAGGTTTCCCTTTACCAATTTCAGCAAAACCCTTTTTACAAGTTGTACTATTATTAGTAGAACTTTTTTTAACAGTGTCTGAATTATTCGAACTCTCAGATATTGAAGAATTATTTATTCCATCAATTACATTATTTGCTTCTCGAATGTGACCAGCACCTGTTATAACTTTTTTGTGAACTGTAGAGCTTCCAGTGCGACATACACATTTTTGAGTAGAACTACTCCTTGTACACTTTGGCAAAAACATTTTTTCATACTCAGGCATGATTGGCAGTGGTCTAGTAAAAATCTTTTTTGTATGATCTTGTAGAGTAACACGACAAGTATTACAAATACACAGAGGATAGACACTATGCGACGTTGAATAATCAGAGCAAAGCAAATCAGTTATCATACCACATAATTCGTTAGTGATCAAAAAGTGCTCTGGTTTTTTTGTACCAAACTTAATTTTGTTTCCACAAGCGGCACATACCTTCCGCCGATTTTCTTCATGTTTGTCTGTCATCGTATTGTTTCAAAAATGTTTCATCTACTGACTTCTGCAATAAATATTTATACTACAATGAAATTAAATATCGAGAACATAATTAAAAAAAAAGTTATGAATTTGTCTTACGTACTCTTTATCGAGCAAGTACAACGAAAAAAAAAGAATTGAGTTTATTTCCCCGTACACATGCAGATTTCGTTACACATCGATTTATCTTTATTGAACAAGAGTACTATTATTATTATAGTTTACAATACTTCAGCACATTTGTGTTGTAAATATGTCTTGAATATACTTTAGTCTGAAAATGCGAACCTGCATCGATTGTTAATTTGGTTATAATTATTGAAGTATCGTGATTTTGAATATACCTGTAACGTATATGCTTGTACGAGCGAGCGCGGACCTCGGAGAGAGAACATTTATCGGGCCAGTGATTATCGTTTTATGTGTTTAATCCCTTCAGAATTTTCGGAATTAATTTCAATGGAGCATCAAGATTTAAGATCTAGCATGAAATACAAATGTATTTACTGTATAAACATTGTATCTGTATGCACACACTATGGATCAACGCGGAATAGTCGTGGAACTTCGCTCAAATATATTAATTTGACGTTAACGTTCAGGATAATAAAAATCATTTTCTACTGATATAAAGATATAAAAGTTTTTTGTTCCTCTAATACTAATAAACAACACTGTAACTCCAGTTTTTGTCGACAGTTTTGTTACAATTAAAGTGTCTTCCTGCACACCGTGACAATAAGGCATACAATTAAACTGTCTGCTTCAAAATTAAAGTATTTATTTAAAAATTTAG
>CAKNYM010049550.1:52424-66575 GCA_932195095.1 Andricus curvator
TTGTTTGAAAATTCATCTATTTGGTTAAAAATTAAACCTTTTATTTAATAATTTAGTTGTTTGGTAGAAAATTAACTTTTTTGTTTAAAAATCAGATTTTTGGGTGTAAAATTGAATTGCTTTGTTTCAAATTCAACTGTTTTGTTGAAAATTGATCATGCTTGGTTAAAAATTCAACTATTTTGGTAGAAAGTTCAACTGTTTGCGTAAAATTTAAACTATTTATTTGAAGATTCAACTATTTGGATAAAAATTAATCTATTTATTTAAAAATGTAGCTATTTATCTAAAAATTTAGCTATTTGGTTACTTTTTTGTTGGAAAATCATATTTTTGGGTTAAAAATTCAACTGCTTTGTAGATAATTCGTCTTTTTGGCTTCAAAATTCAACAATTTTGTTGAAAATTCATGTATTTTTTTGAAAATTCATCTTATTTGATTTGATTTGATTCTTCATTGAGACTACCTAACGATCTCAATAAAGAATTAAATCAAATTAGATGCATTTTCAATTATTGGTTGAGGATTCAACTATTTTGATAAAAATTCTGCTTTTTTGGTTGATAATTAATTTTTTAAACTGAAAATGTAACTATTCCATTTTTGGTTTGATTCATGTACATATTTGGTTGAAAATTCGTCTTTTAGTTTAAAAATTCAACCATTTCCTTGAAAGTTTAATATTTTTCTTGAAAATTCAACTAGTTTGTTAAAGCCATCTTTTTTGGTCGAAAACTCAACTGTTCTACTAAAAATTCGTCCTTTTAGATTAAAAATTCATCTTTTATGTTTGAAAATTCAACTACTTTGTTAAGAATTCCTCCTTTTGGATTAAAATTTCATCTTTTATGGAAGAAGTCATCTTTTTTGGTTGCAAATTCATCTTTCTTAGTTGAAAATTACCTTTTTTGTTAAATATTCAAATGTCTTCGAAAAAATTCACCTTTTTGGTTTGAAAATTTAACTATTTGGTTAAAAGTACAACTATTTTGTTGAAAATTCGTCTCTTTTGCTTGAAAGTTCAACGATTTGATTGCTAATGACACTGTTTGGTTAAAAACTAATTTTTTGTTGTTGAAAATTCGTTTTTTTTTTTTTTTTGGGTTGCAAATTCAACTATTTTGTTGAATATGCAAGATATTTAGACTTGAAATCTTAGGAACCTAAATCGTTTCATATTGAATTCAGTATGGTGCCTATGAAGAATTTATGCCTTTATTATTTCCCTATTTTCGTCAAAAATCACCCTATTTTCCTCGTTTTTATATCATTTTGGGCTGTGAAGTCTCATATGTTGAAAATTCGTTTTATTTGATTGAGAATTATTTTTTTTTTAACTGAAAATGTATCTTCCCTTTTTTGTTCAAAATTGATATTTTTATTTGGAAATTGATATTTTCTCTTTGAAAATTCAACTATTTAGTTGAAAATGTATGTATTTTGCTGAATATTTGTCTTTTGTGGTGGAAAATTAATATTCTTGGTTTAAAATTAATCTGTTTTTGTTGAAGGTTTCAAAACTTCATTTCTTCTGTTCAAGATTCATCATTTTAGTTGAAAATTGAACTATTTGGTTATAAATGAACTTTTTCATTTAAAATATATTCTTTTGGATTGAAAATTCAAATGTTTTGTAGAAAATTCGTCTTTTTGGCTTGAAAATTCAACAATTTGATATAAAATTAAACTATCTGGTTCAAAATTTATTTTTCTGTTGAAAATTCGTTTTCTTTGATTGAGTATTAATTTTATCAAACTGAAAATGTAACTATTAAATTTTTGGTTTAAGATTGATATTTTTGTTTGGAAATTTATCTTTTCTCGTTGAAGATTCAACTATTTGGTTGAAAATATATGTATTTTATTGAATATTTGTCTTTCCTGGTGGAAAATTAATATTCTTGGTTTAAAATTAATCTGCTTTTGTTGAAGGTTTCATAACTTCATTTCTTCTGTTCAAGATTTATGATTTCAGTTCAAAGTTGAACTATTTGGTTCAAAATTAACTATTTATTTAAAAATTTAGCTTTTCGGTAGAAAATGATCTTTTTTGTTGAAAAATCGTATTTTCGGAAGTAAATATCAAAAATTTGATATAAAATAAAACTATCTGGTTCAAAATTAAAGTATTTATTTGAAAATTTGGCTATTTGGTAATAATTTAAACTATTTATTTAACAGTTCAGCTGTTTGGTAGAAAAATACCTTTTTTGTTGAAAAATCATATTTTCGGGTGTAAAATTCAACAATAAGGTATAAAATGAAAAATTAAAGTATTCATTTGAAAATTTAGCTATTTGGTTAAAAATTGAACCATTTATTTAACAGTTTAGCTGTTTGGTATAAAATTAACTTTTTTTCAAATCTTGTTTTTGGGTGTAACATTCAACTGTTTTGTAGAAAAATAATCTTTTTGGCTTGAAAATTAAACAATTTGGTATCAAATTAAACTATCTGGTTCAAACTTAACTTTTTGGTTGAATATTCATATTTTGGTTTAAAAATTCATCTATTTGGTTAAAAATTAAACCTTTTATTTAGCAATTTGGCTGTTTGGTAGGAAATTAACTTTTTTGTTGAAAAATCTTATTTTTGGGTGTCACATCGCCAACGGCGATACCACGCTGAAAAAAAACCAGTTCTTGTCAGATCACTGAAGTTAAGCAGCGTTGGGCGCGGTTAGTACTTGGATGGGTGACCATACGAGAATACTGCGTGCTGTTGGCACATCATGGGTGTGGTGAGCCCAACTTGTAGTTATTGACTACAAGAATATATCCACCTAGAAACACTACCCAAATCGGGTAGTGTCACGCCTACCCTGAAAGGGAAATGGCTTAATGGTATACTACTACTACTACATTCAACTGCTTTGTAGAAAATTAATCTCTTTGGCTTGAAAATTAAACACTTTGGTATCAAATTAAACTATCTGGTTCAAAATTAACTTTTTTGTTGAAAATTCATATTTTTGTTTGAAAATTGATCTATTTGGTTAAAAATTAAACCTTTTATTTAGCAATTTAGCTGTTTGGTAGAAAATGAACTTTTTTGTTGAAAAATCATATTTTTGGCGTAAAATTCGACTGTTTTGTAGAAAATTCATCTAATTTAACTATTTTGTTGAAAATGCAAGATATTTCGACTTCAAGTCTTAGGAATTTAAAGCGTTTCATATTGAATTCAGGATGTTACATATGAAGAATATATGCCCCTATTATTTCCCTATTTTTGTTAAAAATCACCCTATTTTCCCCGTTTTTAGATCGTTTTGGGCTGTGAAGTCTTATATGTTTATATCACTAGAAACGTGAAAAAATGTGGAATAAACTTGAACTCCTTGTTTAGCCAACGGCTATGTTACTTGGTTGGGGGGGGGGGGGGCTGAGTTTCTCAACGAGGGAGGCGGGGTCAAAAATAGCCCAAAATTGGTAACGTATTTTATGGATGGCCCCATATTTAAATTCAAAAACTTGACACCTTTTTGATTTTTTTTCCAGATGAGTAGTTCAGATCGAACCTTGATCAATGCCTTCAGAGAAATTAACGGAATGGCGGATCGCATAAATCTCCCAAAAATGATCGTTGACACAGCGAATAAACTTTTCAAGGAAGTCCACGACGGGAAAAATTTAAGGGGTCGTTCAAACGATGCCATCGCTTCGGCATGTCTCTACATCGCCTGTCGTCAGGAAGGTGTCCCCAGAACCTTTAAAGAGATTTGCGCTGTGAGCAAGATCAGCAAAAAAGAAATCGGAAGATGTTTCAAGCTGATTTTAAAGGTGCTCGAAACGAGCGTCGACCTTATCACAACTGGGGACTTTATGTCGAGATTCTGTGCCAATTTGGGTTTGCCCAATGCTGTACAGAGAGCAGCTACTCGCATTGCGAAAAAAGCTGTTGAATTTGATATTGTTCCGGGACGATCGCCAATATCTGTCGCTGCTGCTGCGATTTACATGGCCTCTCAGGTAAATTTTAGATACCATTATGACTCAAATGCAACGCTGGTGTTAAAAAATGGTGTCTACTCACCTGGAAAATCTAAAAAAACCTGGAATTTTCAGGATATTTTGGTTAAAGACAGGGAATTTTTCCGAGAACTTGCTTTTTTTCAATTATAATATAAAATTGAATAACAGTTTTTCATGTGTAAAAGTGCCTCCATATTACTGGATTTAACTATTTACTTAAAAAGTCTCTTTTTTTGTGGGGAAAATTCAACTATTTGGTTGAAAAAGTATGTGTTTTGATGAAAATCCATCCTTTTTGGTAAAAATTTAATCTTCTTGGTTGAAAATTAATCTGCTTCAACATTCAATAGTTCAGTTGAAATTTTTTTCTCTCTCTTGATTGAAAAATTATTTTAGGTGAGAATTCGTCTCTTTTGGTCGAATTCAACTGTTTTTCACTTTAAATTAAAATATTTTTTGGTTGAAATCTCAACTATTACATTTTTCGTTTAAAGCTTATCTTTTTGGTTTAAAATTAACCTTTTGGTGTAACATTCACCTTTTTGGTTTAAAATTCAACTACTCCAGTTGATTCATAATTTTAGTTGAAAATTCATCAGTTCGGTTGAAAATTTAACTTTTTGAATGAAAATTCGTTTTCATTTTTGGGCGAAAATTAATCTTTTTAACTTAAAATTCAAGTAATCCAAGTTTTGTTGACAATTTATCTTTTGTATTTGAAAATTAAACTATTTGGTTGAAAATTCATTAATTTTAAATTAAAAACTTTTTTGGTTGAAATCTCAACTATTACATTTTTCGTTAAGAGCTCATATTTTTGGTTGAATTCAGAGGTTTTTGATTTAAAATCTTTTTTGGTTGAAGTATCAATAATTATATTTTTCGTTGATGATTCATCTTTTTGATTTAAAATTCAAATACTCCAGTTGAAGATTCATAATTTTAGTTGAAGATTCATAATCTTAGTTGAAAATTCATCAGTTATGTTGAAAATGTACGTTTTTTATTGAAAATTCGTTTTTATTTTTGGGTGAAAATTAACGCTTTTAACTGAAAATTTAATTATTCTATCTTTGGTTAAAAATTTAACTTTTTTGATAGAAAATTTAACTATATGGTTGAAAATCATCTATTCTGTTAATATTTTTTGCCTTTTTTGGTAGAAAATTAATCTGGTTGAAAATTTTTCTTTTTGCTTCAAAATTCAACAGTTTGGTTAAAATTGTTTTCTCTCTCTTGACTGAAAAATCATTTTAGTTGAAAATTTGTCTCTTTTAGTTGAATATAACTGATTTTGATGTTAAATAAACATATTTTGGTTGAAAATTCAACTACTTGATTGAAAATTTAACGAATCTAGTTGAATATTCGATCATTTTAGTAGAAAATCCATCTATTTGGTTGAACATAAATTCTTTCAACTGGAAATAACCCTTTTTCAATTTTGGTTTCAAAATGTATCGTTTTCAGTTGAAAATTCATCTTTTTGGTTTAAAATTCAACTTTTTTTGGTCAAACTATTTTGTTGAAATTTATTTGGGTTGAATTAAACTATTACGTTTTTGGTTAAAAATTAATCTCTTTTGGTTGAATTCAGCAGTTTTTCATTTCAAATTAAAATCTTTTCTTTGTTGATATATCAAAAATTACATTTTTCGTTGATAATTCATCTTTTCGATTGAAAATTAAACTACTTGCTTGAAAAATTAAGTCCTATGTTAAAAATGGACTTTTTTGATAAAAATTCATCATTTCAGTTAAAAATCCATCTCTTAGTTGAGAGTTTAACAATTTTGTTGCACATTCGTGTTTTTGGGCAGAAAATTAATCTTGTTGGTTGAAAATCCATCGTTCTAGTCGAAAATTCAACTATTTCAGTTAAAGAGTAATCATTTTAGTTAAAAATTGATCAGTTAGGTTAAAAATTTAACTTTTTCATTGAAAATTCGTTTTTATTTTTGAGTGAAAATTAATCTTTTTAACTGAAAATTTAATTATTCTATTTTTGGTTAAAAATTTAACTTTCTTGATGGAAAATTTAACTATATGGTTGAAAATCATCTATTTTGTTCAAAATTTGCCTTTTTTGGTAGAAAATTAATCTGCTTGGTTGAAAATTATTCTTTTTGCTTCAAAATTCAACAGTTTGGTGAACAAAATTTTCTCTCTCTTCACTGAAAAATCATTTTAGTTGAAAATTCGTCTCTTTCAGTTGAATATAACTGTTTGTTATTTTGAATAAAAATATTTTTGGTTGAAAATTTAACTACTTGATTGAAGGTTAAACTCATTTGTTAAAAATTCATTTTTTTAGTTGATGATTCTTCATTTTGATTCATCATTTTAGTTGAAAATTCATCTTTTTGGTTTGAAATTCAACTACTTCATTTAAATATTCTAAAATTATGAACCTTCAACTGGAGTAGTTGAATTTCAAATCAAAAAGAAGAATTTTCAATTAAAATGATTACTCTTTAACTGAAATTTCAACTACTTGGTTGAAAAATGAACTCCTTTGTTAAAAATAGAGTTTTTTTGTTGTTGAAAATTCATCCTTTTAGTTAAAAATTTATCTTTTTGGTTTAAAATTCAACTGGTTTAGTTGAAGATTCATAATTTTAGTTGCAAATTGATCAGTTTGGTTGAAAAATAAACTTTTTTATTGAAAATTCGTTTTCATTTTTGGGCGAAAATTAACCTTTTTAACTTAAAATTTAACTAATCCATTTTTTGTTGAAAATTTATCTTTTGTATTTGAAAATTACACTATTTAGTTGAAAATTCATGAATTTTTTCTTAATTCGTCTTTTTTTGGTAAAAAAATTAATCTTTTTGGTTGCAAATTCAACTATTTGGTTCAAAGTTATCTACATATGTTGTTGAAAATTCAGTATTTTTACACACCTGGAAAAATCTTGAGATATCTGGAAAAACCTGGAATTGTCAGGAATTTTTTCTAGGATTTGAGTAGACACCCTATGAAAAGATGAAATGGATTCACAGTTGGCTATTTTTCAGGCTTCAAACGACAAGAAAACACGGAAGGAAATCGGAGATATAGCTGGCGTCGCCGACGGGACAATCGCGCAATCCTATAAATTGATGTACCCGCATGCAGTAAAACTTTTTCCAGAAAATTTCAGTTTCGCAACTTCGGTCGATCAATTACCACATATGTGATTGAGTTACCTCAATTGAGATTCTTGACAAACATTATTTAAAAAAAAAACAAAGCCAGAATGGGAAAAGGCACATTTTTCATTAATTTCTGGCTTTTAATTCTGACCGACTTCATATTTCGATTTTGCATTTTATGGTTGAAAATAACCACGAAAGTTGTCGTTTTATTAATTACTGTGAGAGTAATTTTTATGTATATTCACGAGCTTTTTATGTGCAACCAAGTGATGCATTCCTGAAAGTTTAAAGTATGTTTTATTGATTTATTATTTATAGTACAAATGTATAAGAGTAAGAACTTTAGTATTAAGCATTTACGACTGAAAATAAAAAACAAAGTGCTATGGTTTGATAAAAGAAACACGGTTTCTTAAAAATGGATTGTGTAAACAATTCGTGAAAAAAGTATTATTTTGTAATATTATTTAAGAGAATTTTAATACACGACTTATTAAATAATGGTAAGAAGTTGTTGGCTTTATTTTCCCTTTTTCCGCTGAGTACAATTCCAATTTTTAGAGTAAGATTTATATTATAATTTAAAATTTAAAAACTTTTTAATTTACAAGTTTCTAAATTAAAACTGAAAGCCTGAATATTACTAGATGCGAAAGTCAAAAGATCCACATTTGAAAGTTTATCATTTTTAATAACCTATACATTTTGATCAAATAATTACCCATTAGCTTTAAAATTGGAAAAATTTGCATTGTAACGCTTTAAAATTGAAGATTTTTTAATTTTGAAAATTTACAAGTAAAAATTATGCAAGTTTTAAGTTGTACAACTTAAAGTTCTGTAGTTTTGATGCTTTATTTTCATATTTTCTTCAATCGGAAAGATTTAGAATTGAAAATTTGACTCTTGATTTTCAAAACCATCCAAATTTAAGAATTTGTATTCAAACATTTTTAAAAATGACGAGTTTTAATTTTGAAATTTATCAACAAAAAAAATTATGCAAGTTTTAAATTTTACAGAATAAAATGCTGTAATTTTGATGATTTACATTGTAAATCTTCAAAATTGAACTATTCAAAAAAGAAGACGTTGAAAATTACATACCTTTAAAATATCAGTCTTAAAAATGGAATAATTTGTAATTTTATATGTTCAATATTCAAAATTTTTCAATTTTACCTCTTCAAAATTGCAAAACTTTGCATTGTAAATCTATAAAACTGCAGATTCTGTAATTTTGAAAATTTCCAATTAAAAATTATGCAATTTTTCAGCTTTACAATTGAAAAATCTGTAATTTCGATGACTTCATCAAACATTTTTTTCAATTTGGAAGATCTAGAATTGAAATTTTGACAAGTTTTTCAGGCAAGTTTTAAGTTGTACAATTTAAAATTGTGTAATTTTGATGCTTTACATTCGAAATTTCTTCAATTTTATATTATATATTACACAATTAAAAATTATGAATGTGTTAAGTGTTATTATTTGAAATTCTGTAAGTATGATGTTTTAGATTCGATATTTCTTCAATTTGGAAGATTTTAAATTAAAAACTTGACTGTTGATTTTCAAAACCATCAAACTATAGCAAATATTATTTATTTTCAAACTGAAATTGTTTCAATTATAAATCTTCAAAATTGAATAATTTTAAATTGAAAATAGTTAAAATATTGAAGAATTTTCAATTGTAAATCTTCAAAATTGAACTATGTAATAAAAACATTAAAAATTATATACATACCTTCTAAATATGAGTCTTGAAAATTGAATAATTTGCAACTCAATATTTTGAAAATTAAGAAATTGTCAATTGTAACTGTTTAAATTACAAAACTTTGCATTGTAAAATTTTAAAATTAAAGAGTTTTTAATTGTGAAATTTTTAACTTTTCAAATTAAAAAAAGCTGTAATTTTGATGATTTTCATTCGAAATTTCTGCAGTTTGGAAGATTTAGAATTGAAAACTTGTCTTTCGATCTTCAATACCATCTAAATTTAAGAATTTGTATTCAAACCTTTTTAAGTTGAAGAGCTTTCAATTATAAATCTTCAAAATGGAGGAATTTTAAATTTCAAACCGTGAAAATTGAAGAATTTTCAATTATAAATATTCAAAATTGAACTATTCGAAAAAATCCAAATTACATGCCACTACGATATAAAATAATCTTGAAAATCAAATAATTTGTAATTCTATATTTTAAAAATTCCAGAATTTTCTATAGTAATTTTGATGATTTACATTCGAAACTTTTTCAGTTTGGAAGATATAGAATTGAAAACTTAACTTTTGATCTTCACAATTATGAAAATTTAGGAATGTTCATTTATATATCTTTAAAATTGGAGAAATTTCAATTCTGAAACTACAAAATTGAATTATTCCCGAAAAAAGTTCAAAATTATATACCTTAAAAATATAAATCTTGAAAATTGAATAATTCGAAATTCTATATGTATTTTCAAAATTCAAGAATTTTTAATTGTAGCTCTTCAAAATTTCAAAACTTTGAATTGTAAATCTTAAAAATGGTAGATTATTTAATTTTGAAAATTAACAGTATTCAAATTTGGATGATTTACTTTCGTAATTTCTTCATTTTGGAAGATTTAGAATTGAAAATTTAACAAAAAATAAAATTGTGGATCAAAAGTTATAGAGGTTTCAAGAAAAAATTTGGGTTTTTGAAAAACAAAGCACAGCATTCAAATACGCATAACTTTGTAGAAATTTTTTTTCGCAAATCGAAAGAATAAAATTAAAATTAAAATCGCAATTTACATTACAATTACATTATACAATATAATAGGAAATAATAAGAAACGCAAAATAAAGAATAGAAAATAAACTGGAATTTGACGTACTTAAAAAAAATTCAATAGGATTGAAAAGATTTTCAGAAGAATTAAATAGGATTTAAAATCATGTAACGAGTTTCCAAGCGATTTTAATGGAAGTCATCGAACTTAAATGGGATTCGAAAGAATTCCACGGAATTCAAAGGGACTTCGATCGAATTCTACTAAATTACTTTTATATTATTACATATGTTTCGAAAAAAGGCCTTACATTTAAATACTGAATTTCTAAATAATTAAAACGTAATTCAATAGAATCGAATGGATTTCAATGCAAAATTTAATTATATTCAGAAGAATTGAGTAGAATTAAACACAGAAAGAAGTGGAAGTCAAATAGCATTCATCCCAATAAAATAAGTATAACATTTAAAATAATGTACAATAAACCGAATTAGACACGATTCAATGGAGTTGAAATAAATTCAAAGAAAATGAATAGAATTTAACGGAATATGAAACATTCAAAGGCAAATTCGATAGAATTGAACGGAATTAAATAAGAAATCAATGGAAAAATCAATTAAGTTTAAGGTAGATTTCATGGAATCTACTGCATGCCAAGATAATTATTTGAAACTAAACGGAATTTAAAAGAATTGAATTATTAAAGGGTAATTTAAACAAATAACGGAATTCTACTAATTTTTAGTTAATTAATTAAATGAAATTCAGAGTTTTTAACTAAATTCAATTACTCAATGGCATTTAAAAAAGATTTTAGCTTAGTTCAACAGAAAAATCAATTGAATTATATCAGGTATAAATAGTTTTTAATTGTTAACTGTAAATTATAATTATTAATAAACTATTATCATTATTTCACGAAATTTAACTAAATACATTTTAGCTTGAGATAATTTAATGGCATTCAGTAAAATTGACTGGAATTCAATAGAATTCATTATACTTCAACGGAATTGACTAACATAGAATTCAACAGAATGCAATAGAAGTCACTGGAATCCGATAGAGTTTACTAGAATTCAGTGTAAATAAATTGAAGTCACTAGAATTCAACTAAATTGATTTGAGTTTAAGATAATTCAATTGAATTCAATAAAATGTACTGGAATTAAAATTGAATTCATTATAATTTAACAAAATGTAATAAAATCGAATTCATGCAAGTCCAATATAGTTTAATTTAATGTACTATAATCAAAATTATAGTTACTAGAATTCAACGGAATTCGCTATAATTGAACGGCATTCCCTACAATTCAATAAAAAATCACTAAATTGACTAAAATTCGTTTGCGTCCAAGATAATTTATTGGAATTCAGTCAAATGGACTGCAGTTCAATTGAATTCATTTTAATCCAATGGAATTTACTAAAATCGAATTCACGAAAATTCAATATAATTTAATCTAATTAATTCACTAGAATTCAATTACAGACACTAGAATTAAATGGAGTTGCTAGAATTCAATGAAATTCACTAGAATTTAGTGGGATTCCTTAGAATTCAATGGAAATCACTATAATTCAGTGGCATTTTCTAGAATCCAAAATTCAATGGATTTCATTAGAATTCAATGAAATTCAATATAATCCAATAAAATGGAATGTACAAAAGAGTGAATTCAACAGAGCGGAATTCGAAACTAAGTTTGCAGAAAAAGTGAACGGAAAAATCTCAGAATATAATTTTAAACTTTAACTGTAAACTTAAAGAGGTTTCAGTTGTGACTTCAAAATTGTAAAACTTTGAATTGTAAATCTTAAAAATTGAAGAGTTTTTAATTTGAACCTGTTAAAATTAAAACTTATACAAGTTTTAAGTGTTATAATTAAAAATTCTGTAAAGTTGATGCTTTACATTCAAAATTTCTTCAATTTTGAAGATTTAGAATTGAAAACTTGACTTTTGATCTTCAAAACCATCCAAACTTAAGGATTTGTATTTATAGATCTTTAAAATTAAAGAGTTATTAATTTCCATTTGTAAACATTTAGAAAATTTCAATTATAAATTTTGAAAATTGATTTAAAAAAACCTTGAAGATTACATATCTTTAAAATGTCAATCTTGAAAATAGAACAATTTCCAATTTTATATTTTAAAAATTCAAACAAATTTCATTGTCGCATTTTAAAATTGCAAAACGTTGCATTGTAAATCTTTAAAATTGAAGTTTTTTGTAATTCTGAAAATTCACAAGTAAAAATGATGTAAGTTTTAAGTTGTTTTTCGAAATTTCTTCAATCGGAAAGATTAAGAATTGAAAATTTGACTCTTGATATTCAAATTTAAGAGTTTTTGTTCAAACATTATTAAAAATTAAGAGTTTTAATTTTCAAAATTTACAATAAAAATTATGCAAGTTTTAAAAATGTTTTGATTTTCGAAACCATCCAAATTTAAAAATGTTTATTTATAGATTTTGAAAATTCAAGAATTTTCAATTGTAGCTCTTCAAAATTGCAAAACTTTTGCATTGTAAATATTTAAAATGGAAGATTTTTTTGTTTATTTAATACTTTTTAAATGTTTATGATTTGGAAGATTTAGAATTGAAAGTTTGACTTTCGTTTTTTAAAATGGTCAAAATTGAAGAATTTTTATTTCATGCATCTTTAAAATTAAAGAACTTTCAATTTTAACTCTTCAAAATTGTAGAACTTTAATTTATAAATCTTTTAAATTGAAGTTTTTAATGTTGAAAATTCACAATTAATAAAAATTATGCAAGTTTTAAGTTTTACAATATTAATTTTTTCTTTGAACCTCTATAACTTTTGATCCACACTTATATCTTTTGTCAAGTTTACAATTCTGAATCATCCAAATAACAGAAATTTCTAATGTAAACCATCCAAATTTTAATATTGTAAATTTTTAAAATTAAAAACTCTTAAATTTTAAGAGACTTACAATTCAAAGTTTGGAATTTCGAAGAGCTACAACTGAAAATGGTTGAATTTTTAAAATATAGAATTTCAAATTATTCAGTTTTAAAGATTCATATTTTGAAGTTATGTAGTTTTGAACTTTTTTAGGGAGTTGTTTAATTTTGAAGATTTTTCAGTGACTTTTTTTAACCAAACAGTTGTATTTTTAACCGGAAGAAATGGATTTTCAAACAAATCAAAAAACGGTTTTGAACAAAAGTGTTGAATTTTTAAGTCAAACGGATGAATTTTCAACAAAAAAGTTACTTTTAAACCAAATAGTTGGACTTTCTGCCACAATAGTTAAATTTTTAACAAAAATTAGAAATTTTCATAACGAAAATATTAATTTTCAACAAAAAAAAAGTTCATTTTCAACCAATTAGTTGAATTTTATATCATTTCCAAGCCAAAAAAACGAACATTTAACAAAAGAGTTACATTTCCAACAAAAAAGTTAATTTTCAACCTAATAGTTGAATTTTCTACCAAAATAGTTCAATTTTAACAAAAATTATGAACATTCATACCGAAAATATCAATTTTCAACAAAAAAGTTAATTTTTAACCAATTCCCAGTGGGCACGAAATTTTAAAACGTAATTGGAACGTTCTAAAAACATTTCTTGGACGTACAAATAAAAAGACGTTATTTGAACGTTCCAAAAACTGTCCTAAGTCAGACCAAATAATGTTCTTAAAACGTTTCATGTTCCAAATACGTCCTTAAAATGTCTCTGGAACCATTGGATCATGTCTGGAACACTGTATGTTTTAGGAATGTTATTTGGACCATTTTCAAACCAAAAAGACAAGCTTTAAACGAAACAGTTAAATTTCCAACAAAAAAGTTAATTTTCTACCTAATAGTTGAATTTTATACCAAAATATTTTAATTTTCTATTCAAGAAAAAAAAAACGATTTTGAAACAAAATAGTTAAATTTTCGACCAAAATAGATGAATTCTCAACGAAAAATAATATATTTGATACTATTTCAACAAAGAAAGATTTTAATTTGAAATCAAACACAGTTGAATTCAACCAAAAAATCATCAACCATATCAGATTAATTTACTACCAAAATAGTTGAATCTTCAATAACAAAAAAAGGTGAGATTTTTTACCAAAGGATGTAAATTCTGCCACGAAAAAGTCGAAATTTTGAACCAAGACCGAAAAAATATTTCCACTGAATTGTTTAATTTTTAAGCCAAAAGGATGAATTTTCTACAAAATAGTTACTTTTCTATCAAATTGTTGAACTTTCT
>CAKNYM010049550.1:73750-83808 GCA_932195095.1 Andricus curvator
TTTTAGGGTGCGTGGGTAGACAAAACGCAGTCTTCCGATAAGGATATTGGGAGATACCTTTTCTGGTATTGTCCGACATCCAGTACAAGTATCCGTAAAATAAAATTCTAGAACGGAGAATTTAGTGGAAAGTTAGATTTTTTTCCGATTATGAAATATACATTATTTCATTAAAATCATAAATGTGACGTTGTGATGGGTTATTGCTATCTAAAACAATGTATTACATTATTTTTACAAAAGTTGATTTGAGTATAATTTTGTTTGCCTATAAACGTTGGGTTTTATTAATAATTAATTGCAATGAAATTAGTGAAATGAAAAATATGAAATTAGTATTTTATAATTGAACTTGCCAGTGCTAAAATTTTTATTAATTTGTAAATTAAAAACAAAACTTTTTCGGAATTTTCATGCTCATAAATTTTAGCTCTTGAAATGGCGAAAGCTTTGAAATTTCCAAGTGTTCGAATTTCAAACTGTCTACAATTTTCTTCACTTATTATTTTTAATTAAAATTGGTTACAATCGCCTTTCTAATAAATAAAAAGAGAGATACCGTTTACTTAAAATAAATGCAACATTTACTTCAAATTACGCGCTCAAATAAATTTAAAAAATGCATAATTGGACGCGTTTAAATTTGGGTGGCATTCTCGTTTTTATTCATTGGAAAGACATTAAAAAAAATTTACTTATTTTGTAAATGATTGAAAATACGTTTTCCAAGCTTTTATTTTAATTTGATAAAGTGTAATTTTTAACCAAATATATAAAAGTTTCAAAGAATGCAAAACTATTTTCAACAAACCAATTAATAATAATTAATTTCAATTAACAAGATATTTATTGTTTAATCATTTGAAGGTACCAGTGTTCCAAATTTGATTAAATTGGAAATTAAAAATAAAACTTTTTAATGTATAAAAAAGAGACTTAATTACTAAAAAATTAAATTTCTTTTAAAATTACGCCTAGTTTTTCGAAATGTATGCGCTCATAAATTTCAGCTCTTGAAATTTTGAAGTTTTGTAGAAAAATTTTATATAAAAATAAAAAGTGTAAACAATGTTAAATATTCCGAATATTCAAATTTTAAATTGTTTAAATTTTTCGTCATTTATTTTTAAATAAAAATGTTTCAATCGCCTTTCTGATAAATAAAAAAAGATATACAGTTGACTTGAAATTTATAATAAATTTATCAAATTTACTTGATTTTGGAAAATTGAAGGAGACAAATTTCATTTCTGGATAAAATGGACATTTTTTAAGATTTAGAAAAGGAGTAGATTACTAAAATAACGAAATCTTAGATTAGTCTTTGTTTTTAATGATTAATGAATAGAAATTTAAAAGATAAATTGCTTGCTTCGCCTGCAGAAAAAATGGCAGCGAACATCAGAGAGGAAATCCGTCGAATGCACCGGCGCAAACAACTGCACTTCAATCCGCACGGAAATAATGGCGACTCCTCAGATATGGAAGGTTCATCAAATCCTTCCAGTCCATCGGCTTGTGGTTCAAACACCTACAGTAGCACACCATCTAACAAAGAGAAACCTCTTTTCACATTCAGACAGGTAAATAATTGAAAATCCCCTCGAAATTTGCCACACAAAAAAATCTTAAGAATCTTGATTCTTAATTCAATCTCTTATTTTCAATTGATTTTTAATAATTCGATCATTTCCAGGTGGGCCTGATCTGCGAGCGGATGTTGAAGGAGCAAGAAATACAAATTCGAGAAGAATACGACCAGATCTTGACCATGAAGCTTTCCGAGCAATACGAATCTTTCGTAAAATTCACCTACGATCAAATCCAAAAAAGATTCGAATCCGCAGCTGCTCCAAGTTGTAAGTTTCCCCTTCCTTGATTTGTAGTAAATTAACCACAGCTATTAAATCGAGGGAGAAGTTTTCTAATATAAAAACTAATTTTTGTTTCAGATCTATCCTAAGTAGGATTCTTACTCGTAAGAATACGTTTCTGTGAGAAAATATTAGGTAAGAAAGATTTCTGTTCGAATGAAATTTTAAATTTCACGCCTTACGATGAAAAATTGAGGTTATGTTTAAGTGTGGTGTGGTATTTAAATTTCAGGGCTCACATCCGTCCGTCCTTATTTTTACGGTTTTTTGCAAATTCTCCCCTTTTTTTACCTTTAAATTTCAAGTATCTTCTAAAATCAAGAAAGGCCTTTTTCTTCTTTTTTTAAAATCATTTTATTCACATAATTATACAAAAGCAAAAAATTATTGTTCGAATAAGCCCAAGTTGAAGCACAAGTGTTAATTCTATAAAATGATCTTTAAAAAAACGTACAATTTTGATAACTGAAAAAAATTAATATTTTTTAAAGTTCTTGGTATCATTTTAAAGGTTTATTTAGATTTTTTTCCCTAGATTCTACCCTAAGGTCAAACTTTGTACAAAAAAGACGTAAAATTTCAAAAACGTGTAAAGAATTTGTTCAAAATCAATTAATATTTTAATAAAATTGAGTAATATTTATAAAAAATATTAATATTTTTAATTCGGGTGTGGTGGGCCCACATTGGTAGTAAATATCCACCTAGAAACACTACCCGAATCGGGTAGTGAGGCAATGAACTTTCGAGTTCAAACTGCTAATCAATTTTTTTTTTTTTTTTTTTTTATAATTAATGTGTAGAGTACAGTCTTTATTTGAAGCTCTACACATTGTGTACCAAGTTTGATCCTAGGGTAGGAACTGCAAAAACAATTAATTAATTTATTTTAAAAACTTGCCAACATTTTTCATAAATATCGAAAATTGTACCTTTTTCCCAATGTCTTCATAAAATTAACTTTTTTATTGAATGGGTGTTATTAGACGCAGAGTTGTATTAACTTTCGTACTATTATGGGAACAAAATTTCAATTATTGTACAAAATAAGGCGTCACAAAAATTTAAACAGGGAATTCCACAATTGATTTTAACAGCCCTGTTTTCTAGAAAAATAATTTAAAACTCCTTAAAAATATGTATTTAATTTTTTCCGATATTTGGAAAACATTTTGTTGCTAAAACACTTTAGCAAAAAATTGTTTAAGTCGAGAGAATAAAAAATATAAATGCAGCAAATTTTTAAAATACTAATCTTTTATTTATTTTTTACATTAACCTTTTTTTTAGCTAAAAATAAAAAAGAGGTTGAACATCTGCGGACTTAAAACTGATAAAAATACATGTAAACCAAATTTAAGAAATCAGAAGAATGAAAAATCGATTGATTCAAATAGGAGCATATCAATTTTTTAAATTCATGAAGTTCATATTGTACTTTTGCACCTGACACTTTAATCCCCTTTTTTTTTTTTTTTTGAAGAAAGAGCCCGATGTGAGCCATGTTTAACAGTGTGAAAATGCTAAAACTAATCAAATCGTGTGATCTGAGGGAAGAATTTTGTGGGTTGACATCCACAAAAAGTAAAAAAAATATAATTGGTTAATATCTTCTGTTTTCTTGTTTTACTTGAAAATTGAAAACAAAATTTCTATTTGTTCAAAAATTATCGTGAATTTTTTATATGTACAGTTGTTGCTAGTGAACGATAATTAAAAAAAAAGAAGAAAAACAAACATTTTTTGCTCAATTTCGAATTTTTTTAAAGTGAGGAGAAAAAAACATGGTTTTTTGGATTGAATCATATGCACGGATTTTCGAATAAGTTACACTTTTTCCAAAAATGTGTGCATATGAATCAATAAAAAATTCCGTTTTGCAAAAAATTATAAACCCCGACATTTTCACATTCTCATCTCAATGAGAAAATATTGGTTTTATGTGAAAACTGCCTTTCGCAGATTTCACAAAATGTTTTAATCGTCGTGTAAATGATAAATTTTTTTACAATTTTTATATTTTTAGCATTGTTTTTATTTTAAATCGTGAAAACTGATATTAAAAATAAACAATTCCAGATTTTGGTCGAACTATGCAAGATACGAAAAAATCTTGAAAAGAAAAATTATTCAACTCGAAAACATCTACGAATTTAGTTCACACTTTTTTCGATAAGACGCATAGTTTTTGTTTAAACGTGCAAAATTACATTCAAAATTTGGGAGACAAAAGATGTAACAACAAATTTGTTGAAACAAAATTTCGCCTGATGAAGATCTACAAATTTGCTTTCGACCATTTTTTTAAAATAAGAAACTTAGTTTTCGTTTTACTCATGAAAAAATGACATTAAAAGTAACAAATTTAAATGCATGGAGAAAGGACACAAGATAAAATAAAATGTTTAACGGAAACAATTAAAACATACACTTAATATAATAGAATTCAACATAATATAGAAAATTTTGCGTTTTGGACATACTTTAATGTCCCGGAAGTTATAATCGTAAACTTAATGTTTGAGAAAATAAGAGTTGTGCTAGACTTGCGTCTTGCGATCATTCGTGCAGTAAACGGTTTTTTGAAAAATCGAAAATTATAGGCATAGTTTTGAAAAAGGTTTTTTTTTGTTGCTAGAATCGCAACTTACTACAAAATTTTTGCTGAATTGTGCTTGACAAATGCAGTCTTATCAAAAACTATACAAGACCCAAAATTACTCAAATGTTCGAAAACCAAAATTTGTGCTGAAAAGTGTAATCTTTTTCCCCTCAAACGAAATTCTGTGAGACAAACTGTTGTCATATTAAAACCTATAATTTCAAACTAAAAAAAACATACACGTCAAAATAATCAACTTCCGAGAAACCAAACTTGGTGCTGAATTGCGCTCGACAAACTTAATGTTTTTCTTCCCCTGTAACAAAATTCTGTGCGTCCTCTTATTAAAAACTAAGATAACAAACTCAAAAAGCATACAAAACCCAAAAGTAATCAAATTTCAAAAAACCAAGCTTGTGCTGATTTGTGCTCGACAAATGCATTATTTTTCCCCTTCAAGAAATGTAAAACCAACCGTTCTCATATTAAAACCCAATATTACAAACTAAAAACACATACCGTTAACCGGGGCCAATCTCTACAATAATTTTCACAAAATCAGTTCAACCTTGCATTTTTTTGCTTTTAAAACAGTTATTTTATTGAAATGCGAAGAGTAATTTAAATCTATTAGTTATGAAAGAAACATCTCGTTTAGAAAAAATCTTGCTACTGAAAAGTTTTTTATTTATTAAGATACATATAATTTATCTTTTTTTCATTACAGACTAAATAAAGAGATTTCAAGGGCTTTTTGTAGACTGTGCCCATTATTTTATAGATTGCATTGAACAGACTTTAATATTGGGAATAATTCTGCAAGTTTTTAATTTCTTCTTCGATAATATAGAATGTTAAAGTAGACTTTTTTGTGATATTCAACTTACAAATTATAAAAATTATTAGTTTAAAATTTCGACGTTAATTCAGTTTCAGAATTAGAATGAGCCATGGCCATACAACGGATTTTTCGAGAGGTTGACCACTCTGTTTTTGAGTGTGCACCAGATTTCGAAAGGTTACAAAATATTTCAAAGATTCTAAAAGATTTTTGAACATTTCACAAAAGTTTTAAACTTCCAAAAGATTAAAAGGATTTCAAAGATTTGAAAAAGGCCCACCAGATTTCAAAGATTTTAAACGATTGCAAAAGATTTCAATAATTTCTAACGAACACAAAAGATTTCACAAACAAAGATTAAAGAAAGATTTCACAAATATTTCAAAGATACAAACATTTCAAAAGATTCCAAGAGATTTCACGAAGATTTCACAACGATTTCAAAGACTTACAAAGATTTCAAAACGACGACTTATGTTCACCGAAAATTAAGAATTTGCTTATTTATGATTCTCCTTTCTTTAGAAATTGTTGGAAAATAAAAAAATGAAATGACTAATTTCTTTACATGTATAACAAACGGTTTTTTCATTATTTGCTGTAAAAAAAAGGAGACCTGGAAACACTTGATTTATTACCCTGGAAAGACCATGAATGTTGTTTCTAAGAATCGCTGGACACTCTGTAAAAACAAAAATTTCAAACTCAAAAAACATGCAACACCCGAAAATAATCAAGTTTCAAAAAGTCAAGACTACTGAATTGTGCTCGACAAATGCCATCTTTTTCCTCTCAAACAAGATTCTGTAAGACGAACAGTTCTCATTAAATCCAAAAATTTCAAGCTGAAAAACTCACAATTTAGCACAAGTTTTGATTTTTCAAAATTTGATTTTTTTGGGTGCCTTGTATGTTTTTTGAGTTTGAAATTTTCGGTTTTAATGTGAGAATTGTTGTTGGTTTTACAAAATTGTGTTGGGAAAAAGATTTTTTCGTCGAGCACAATTCAGCACAAGTTTGGATTTTACGAAATATATTTTTTTAAACGTTTAGGTTTTTGGAATTCTACTTTATTGCACAAAATTGTGTGTACTTGAAACCACCTAGCAAGCACAATCTTTAGTTTTGCAGTAGTAATGAGTTTCGGTTCTAGCAAAAAAAAAGGTTTCAAATATTGTGCCCGTAATTTTCGATTTTTCAAAGAACCATGTACTATACAGTTTGGCACAACTTTCATTTTTTGTAATATTATATTTACGATTCTAACTTCCGAGACATCGCACTTTAATCGAGGGCGACTAGGAAAAACTGTACATATAACAAATTCGCAATTTTTTAGCGTAATTTTAGATTTGTCAAAAAACCGCTAACTGCACAAGTGTAGCACAACTTTATTTTTATTTTGAAATAATAAATTTACGGTTAAAAACTGAACATATAAAAAATTCACCATCATTTTGTTCGCCAAAAGGATTTTCTTTTTAATTTTCAAAACAGGGAAGAAAATAGAAAGATATTAACCGAATTCAAAGTGTTTTCCCACTTTTTTCGGGTGCCAATTCACAAACTTCTTCCCCCAGCTCAAACATTTGGATTAATTTCAGCATTTTCACTCCACTCCACTGTTTACATAAATAAATAAATAAAAAATGCAAATATTTAAATAAATGTTTACTTTTAACTTTCAGATTTGTACTGCGTGAGATAAATTTTGCTTGAACGTAACGCAGAGCCTTGTGCAAATCCTCGATAGGGATTTGGGCTCATTTGAAGAGCGCCGAATCGCGAGAAACAAAATTTGGAGCAAGAATGTTTAGTACAGTAAGTTTAGTAGACTTTGCGATAAACAGCGATCACCCTATGAAAATCCACAATGTATACTAGTGAAACTAACGATATTTGTACCGTCTGGTGTTAGAAGTGCGCTGATATCAGGGAACTTTTCACTAATATCTAGTTTAGCTGCTTAAACAAATATCTCGCACAAATCGCGACACCGAAGCACTTTTTATACCCGAATAACAAAAAAAAAAGAAAAATCTTCCAAAAATCAAATTATTCAAAATCCTCTTCAGATTTTTGACAAGTTTGATATTAAAGGGATATTTATGGCAGATTGTTCATGAAATATTTTTCTAATCTGAACCTTTTCTACTAAAAAATCTGAGGAATTTGTTTTTTGGAGATTACGCCTAATTTGCTCAATGCGCCAGCGGAGTCGTTAGTTTGATGATTTTGAGGTCCAATTTGAAAACGGCTTTCGAATTAGCGTCAAAAAATGTGGCTATATTTTTACATAATAACTGGTCCAATCCAAAGTCAATGGCACTATCGAAGGACTCGAAAAGACTTTTTCTATTATTTATTTTTCTAGATTAATCCTCGAAGCGCAAGCAAAGGTGCAACTTAGGATAATCGTTTTGGCCCCCGTTTTTTCTTTATTTTTCGCATCAAATTGCGCGTAGTGTGTACAAAATATTGTATAGAGCTAGGCAGTGTATTTTCAAAAATAAAGAATTGAAAAATCAATTATGAAGGTGAATTCGAAAGGTTTTTTGGAATTGGAAGACATTTTCCGTTCCCTGGTAACAACGCCTCGACAATGTAACAAAACTGACAATGAGTAACGAATATCCGTAATTTTACTGTGCCTATTATTAGATTAATCACGAATGCTTGGTAATTGTTATCAAATCTAAAAATCGTTTTAGTTTAAGCGAAAACTTCCACCTTTTTTTGGGAAGTCGCTCTACACTGGAACAAAAGTTAGAATAAGAAATATGTTTTTTTACGATATATTTCGAAAAAAAAAATCAAACCTTTTTTTAGTACAATGTATCTTTTCTGTTTTTATTTTTTCGTAAGACGGATTCTTACTTCCTGATCGATAGGCATTGCATATCGCGTCGCATATTAGTATAATTTTAGGGTAGGATAATTGAACCTGAATTTTCGTTACGTGTAACAAAATTTTAGTTTTTTTCTTGTTAGCAAATTTTCCTAGAAGGAAACTTGTTTTTTTTTTTTTTTTGAAGGCGTGATGGGAATTTGGCTCTAGGAAAGTCGGAAGGGTGCCAGGAAGAAAAAAATTGGGGAGAAAGAAGCGTCAAGCCCAAAGAAGAAATGAAAATTGACTGCGGATGTAAACGTTAAGTTAATTATAAAAATTGAATTAGTTGATAAAAGCCACGTAACGTTCGAGGAGCGACCGATAATATTTTACCATTTAAGAGGCCATGGTGAAAGGACACCTTGGAGGAATTCCTTGATCGTTCAGGGGATTTAGTTTCATTGTTAAAATACCTCTATATTATGTAAACACTTATTATTGAAATAAATATAAACTTTAAGACTGAAGCGTGTTCTTTTATTGCAAATAGAAACGATTTCAGCCACGAGCTTCGGAAGTTTGAGCGAATTTATAAAATATCGGTGATTTTTGACGTTTTAACATTTATTTACCCCACGGATTCAAAATGACCCAGAGGGTTTTTGAAAGCTGTGACGTCGAAAGCAACTGTTTGAAAGTGAAATTTGAGAGAAATACAGAACGTGAGTAAATTCTTCATTTGTATTTTGTTTGTGCCAAATAATAAAAGAAAAGTACGTTTTGTGTGACGCAAGAGTAAACTATGAGTGAAATCTGGTGTTTTCTTGACTTTATAGAAATTTCTTCCCGGAAACATACATCGGCAGAGTGTCCAGGGACCTTGGAAATCTGGAATTCTTCTTAAATGTTTTTTAAACCTTGAAAATCTGGAAATCTTGAATTTTTCACGAGAACCTTGAATTTTGTTTTGCTTCTAGAACAGTTATTTTATTGAAATGCGAAGAGTAATTTAAATCTTTTTAGTCTTATGAAAGAATCATCTCGTTTAGAAGAAATCTTTGAACTGAAAAGTTCTTTATTTATCGAGATATAATTTATATCTTTTGTTCATTACAGAATAAATAAAGAGATTTAAAGGCACTTTTTGTAGACTGTACCAATTATTTTATAGATTGCAATGAATATACTTTAATATTGCTTATATTTTATATATGTTTTTAATTTCTTCTCCGCTAATATAGAATGTAAAAATATACATTTTTTGTGATATATAATTCACAAATTATAACAATTATCAGTTGAAGATGTCGATGTTAATTCAATTTCAGAATTAGGATGAGCTATGGACATAAAAGGGATTTTTCGAGAGGTTGACACTCGGTTTTTGAGTTTATACTAGATTTCAAAAGTTTACAAAATATTTTTAAAGATTTAAAGGATTGCAATTATTTAAAAAAGGATGCAGTATACCAGATTTCAAAGATATTTAAAAACATTTCGGAAGGTTGCAAAACATTTTAGAAGGTTTCACAAAGATTTCAAATAATTCAGTGATTTCAAGGATTTTAAAGATTTGTAAAAGGCGTGTACACCAGATTTCAAAATTTGTTAGAGGATTTCAAATATTTGAATGATTTCAAATTAATACAAAATATTTCACAAATGTCTCAAAGATTTTAAAAGATTACAAGAATTTCTAAGATTTCAAAAAGGGTACAATACACTAGATTTCAAAGATTTTAAACCATTACAAAAGTTTCTAGAAGATTTCAACAAGGGTGTAGTACACCAGATTTCAAGGATTTCTAAACATTTGAATGACTAAACGATTTCAATTGTTTTTAAGATTTCGTTATTTCAAAAATATACAAAAGATTTCAGACAAATTTCAAAAGATTTTAAATGATTTCA
>CAKNYM010049550.1:83818-108235 GCA_932195095.1 Andricus curvator
ATTATAAGATTTTACAAATTTCAAAAAGGGTAGAACACACCAGATTTCAAAGGTTTCAAAAAATTTCAAAGATATTGAACGATTTCAAATTTTTTTACAAGATTTCACAAAGAGTAAGAATATTCCAGTGATTTAAAAAAAATACAAAAGATTTCAACAAGGGTTACCAGATTTTAAATATTTCAAACGATTTCAAAGACTAAAAAAATATTTCATAGATTTCATAAATTTTCACAAAGATTTCAAGGATTTCAAAAATTTTACCGAAATTTCAAAAGATTTTACAGAATTTTCAAGATTTTTATATTTCAAAAGATTTAAATGAATTTACAAAGATGTTAAAATATTCCTCAAGATTTCACAAAGATGACTTACGTTCGCAAAAAATTAGGAAATTTGTTTATATATGGTTCTGCTTTCTTTAGAAATCATTGGCCAATAAAAAATGAAATTTCTAATTTTTTACATGCATAACAATTGATTATTTCATTGTTCAATGTAAAAAAAGGAGACCTGGGAAAACTTGATTTCTTGACCTTGAAAACCGGGAAAAGACCTTGAATTTTGTTCTTAATTAAGAATCGCTGGACACCCTGATCGACAGAGATTGGTTGTGAAGCAGAGCCTCTCGTGTATTACAGGTCAAAATAAAAAAAGTCAATATTTTTCTCATTTTCCAGAAATATTGAATAAAAAAGTCAACCGTTTTCTCATTTTCCAGAAACAAAAATGGAGTTGCGTTCTCGCACTCGAAGTGCTTACAAATATATACGTGCTTTTGAAGAAATCAGCTCCGAATCTGAAACTGAAGATGGCTCTGAATGAATCATCAGTCAGATGTTCATCATTTTATAGGCATGTGCGAGCTTTGAGTTTGTGAGTAAGGATAATTGTGTTGTATATTAATAATATACAATAATATACTCTGTACAAAATTTCGGAAACTTTCCCACTAATTTTGTAGGTAAAATTTACAACTTTGGGTAGGAAAAATTATTTTCCTAAAAAAGTTGGAAATGTTCCCAATACTTTGAAAAAATGTCCTTTTCGAAAGGAATTATTTCGATCGGTTTGGGGAATTTTACATACTTGTTTGGGAATATTTGGGAAATTTTCCCAATTATATGAAATATCTCGGAAAATAATATCTTATTTTCCTTTGAAAAATTTGCTCATAAGTTCGGGAATAAGAAAATCCCATACTATTTAGACAATTTTTTAATTTCAGGAGTAATTTTACAAAACATTTGTTAGGCAAAATTTCTATTACTGCGTAGGAAAATTTTTTCTCCATATATAAATAAAATTAGCACTTTTTCTCCAATTCGAAATTTTTTTTCAGGTAATATTCCGTGTTTACTTGCATTGTAGTACATTTTTTACAGGCAAAATGTAATTAGTAAATTGCATATAATTACCAATATATTTGAAAATTTATTATTTCAATTCGTAAAAATATAACGTTATACAATATTTTTGAGAAACGCAGACATATTATGCACAGTTTTATTCTTTGCGTCAAAAAATTAATCTAATAATTATTTAAACATATTCTCTAAAAAGCCTTACATGTATACTTACATGTATACTTCTTTATAAAACAATATTTGGTGTCAAATTAATTTAAAGTAAAATTATTTTTAACAATTACACGCTCCGAAAGAGCAAATTACAGATTCTTTATAATAATAAAGCTTTTATTATTATGCTAATTGAAAGTTAAATTTTTTTTGGGAATTATGCGGTCTTAAAAAGCATCTTACAGTTTCTTTATAATAAATAACATATATTTATTACATTAATTGAAAACAAATATTATTTCACATATTTGGTGCAATCAACAAAATTTTTGTTTGTGTACACAAACAAAAATTTTGTCAATGAATTGAATTTTGCGTCAATGAATTGATCTAATCATTATTTAAAACTATACTTTTAGAGCATCCTTCGCCCAAGAGTTGTTGCGAAACAATAGAGTCAACATTATTAACAATTTTATTGGAAAAAATCTGCCCACATTTTTGCATAGGACTATTAAAATTAAAGGTCAAACCATCGACAACTGAAATTTAGTGATTGTGAATTCTCTTTTGTTAAAGCTCCTTCGGCTTTAACAAACACATTCTCATGACGTGTCTCGTGAGAAAAAAAGGTTGAAAGCAAAATTTCGGATCTGATTTTAAAACAATTTAGTTATTAAACATCTCATCGTACCTTGTGTCTTTTTTCCAAAAATTTAATTTTTTTATTTGTAATGTCATTTTTCACGATTAAAACAAAAACTACGCGTCTTATCAAAAAATCATTAATAGCAAATTTGTAGCTCTTTTTTTGGGTGAACAATTTTTGTCCATTTATTATTTTCGTAGCTTGTGTCGTTTGTCTAAAATTTTTTTTTTTTGAATGTTGTTTTTTACGAACAAAACAAAAACTACGCGCCAAATCAAAAAGTGATTCATAAGTAATCTGTAGATCTTTTTTTGCGTGCACAATTTTTGTCTTCTTATCTTTTTTCGTATTTTGCATAGTTTGACCGTTGGAATTTTCGATTTTTCATTATTTTTTGTGCGATCAAAATTATAATTTTCGATTTTTCAAGAAAAATCAAAAAGTTATTATGATAATCTTGTAGGGCTTTCAAGAAGCAACGTTTTTCTTTTCTTAACTTTTTTCATATCGTTCGTTGTTTTGCTTAAAATTTTCGTTTTTTTTTAAATTTTGAAAATGCTATAATTCTGACAATTTTCTTTTCATACAAAAAAAAGTGGTGGGAATAAATTTTTCGAATTTCCGAGCACTATAAATGGCCGAAATAGACTTTCAAATCCTGAAAAAAATGTTCTCAAAAATTTTGAAAATGCTTTAACTTTTTGAATTTTGATTCAAAATAGCTGGCTAACGAACTAGTAATTTTCTTTTAGACCTTAAAAAAGTATGCCAAAGCTCAATCCAATCTGATCTGATTATTTTTCTGACTCATGGGGTCTCAAAACGTGGAGATTTGATGAAAACCGACTGAGTCAAATTTTACATAAAACCAATACCTTCTTATTAGGATGAGAATGTAAAAATCAGCTACGAAAAAGCACATTAGCTACATTTAATATAAAAAGAGTAACGATTTACGTAAGTTTATTTTTCATAATATAATAATATATTATATAATGTCGTTGTAGCCTTATAAATGAAATAAATTACGCATATATTATAAAAAAAAATCTGTCACAACTCCCCCCCCCCCCCCCCCTGCTTCGGTAACTCGACACCTGGGAAAAATTTGTTCCGCCGACCCTGTAAAGAAGAGAGTTCCCATGAATCGGAAGAAGTTGATGAAGGTGAGGAAGAAAAAGTCATGTGTCATGACCATACGGTAAAACTGTGCTAATCTTGCGCACAGTAAAATAACAGACTGATGTGTTCGAAAATTCAATAAAAAACAAAACATTTTTTAATGCATTTCGCTGAACTTTTCTTTGAATTTTAACCCCATTTTATATGATTTTACATGATTTTGTGTCAAATAATAGTTTTGCACATTTCGCAATTTTCACTTTATGAAATAATTATACTTTTTGGAACCGATCATTATGTTGCCAATATCTTCTAAAAGTGTGACTCATGTGCTTTTAAAATCACTATATACTGAAAACTGCATAATTTTGAAAAAAGAACAATTATTTCAAAATTTTGTAATCTCATGTTTTTTTAAATTCTGTCACAACTTTTACCATTTTTATTTTACATTTTTTATTTAGCATGGGCTTTTAGAGCACAAAAACATCTATCCAGTAAACAAATTTGACTTCAATTGACCGATTTGTCGCTGAGAAAATGCGCCCGGTAATTTTTACCCTCGTGGGATCAGAGCGGGTACCAAAATACGTGGGGTAAATAAGAGTTAAAAAAAAGATTGCACCTCCAGAAAGTCTTACTGGATCGACTTGACGTTGTCGAGGGACTGAATTATGATTTTAGAGCACGTAACCGGTGTAGGTATTGATCTCATTAGACAAATCAGGTAATAGAATAACACCATTATGCTAAGGCTTCTGGGAGGAAGCCTTTGCAAGGCTATATGAAGTTGAGGGCGCGAAGAAAAAATCCGTCACTTCTGGGCGGGAAACAAACTTCTGGTTTTCCATCGGCTAAAATATGTTTCCTCTATTATTCTTGGTGTTCGTTGTGGCTATAAAGGTTTTCAAAAAGACCACCCCAAATGGTAAGTCTACTAAACATTTGAACCGGTTGTTTTTTCAGATTTTCAATTCATAAACCGTGTCAATTAATAAACTGTGAATATTAGGCAAGGTCACAGTGTATCTGGGAAAAAGGGACTTTATCGATCATTTGGATAGTATCGATCCTATCGATGGGGTCATAGTCGTCGAAAATGATTATCTCCAAGGGAGAAAAGTCTACGGGCAGGTAAATGGGATTTTTTAATTTTTAGTTCAGTGAATTCGACTCTGTAAGGAATACCGTCTTTTTGAATTAGGTTGCGACAACCTATCGATATGGTCGAGAGGAAGATGAAGTAATGGGAGTGAAATTTAGCAAGGAATTAATCCTGTGTCGAGAACAGATTGTGCCAGCAAAAAAAGAAAAAGTAGAAACAACCCCAATCCAAAATCGATTGCTGAAGAAATTGGGACAAAACGCTTATCCATTTGTCTTCCAATTCCCTCCAAATGCTCCAAGTTCTGTTACCCTTCAACCTGGTGATGATGACCAGGGAAAACCTCTTGGTGTCGAATATGTCGTCAAGGTTTATGTTGGAGAAAACGAGGAAGACAAGGTAGGATTAAAAACTATTATTTTTCATTCATTATAATTATTTTACCTTCATTCTAATATATTTAATAAAATTGAATGTATTTATATCATACACTTAACTCCCGATATAAGACCCCTCGAGTTTACGATATTCCTAGAACTGATGGCCTCCTCAGTTTCGTGATGACAGGAACCAAAAGAGAGGATGTGCTCAGTCAAGTGTGACAAAAAGCTCGAAGGCCGCACTCTCAGCGCGTTAGTTGCATCACGTTGCTGTTGCGTCATGCGTCCAAATCCAAGAGAAATGATTCACGCGACCCTGCCTGTTTACGCTTGGATTCCCCCGATTTAGGATGAAGGTCAATGCCAGCCATTCCCAAAACCGGTCTTATATCGGGAGTTGAGTGTATGTGGTTGACTTATTATTCACAAAATAGTATTAAAAAAGTTAATTTCATGATCAGAAAAAATACTTTTATGATTAAGTATTATTTGTGGAATATCTCAAGTATGTTTGCTATCGATAAATGGCATTTAGGACTCCTAATACGGAAACCCAGCAACTGTATTTCTCTAATTCTCTTTTTTACGTACGTCATTAGTAAGAATGGTTATATAAGTGTGAGGCGCTTATATAAAAAAAGTAGAGTGTGTCACTTGAACCTGTAACATTTTCCTTGAAACACTTTAAAGTTCTAAATCTTAGGATTAATCTGAAGCCTTTGTCCTAAGACAATTATTTAATTAATAGGATTCAATCATCTAGAAGCAAGTCTTTTCAATATTCATTTCTTTTAAAAAATAGTTCTTTATCATTAAGATACAAGTTCCTTAGATTCTTATAATTTTTATAATCACATTATAGATTTAAAAGAAAATTTGTAATTTTACACAATACCGGTTCAACTATTTTCTTCAAATTTAACATTAATTCCAATGAAGACGATCTATTGGATTTTCTTCTAAAATAATTATAGTTAAACAATTTTGGACTTAGCGAATCAGAAGAAGTGGCATTTTCTCTGAAAACTTTAATCCATATGAATTAATTAAAATTAATTATTTACAAAAATGCTATGCAAACTTACCTTAAAATTAGACGGTGTCTATGTGTACTGACAAATTCTCGTTATTTGTACCGAAATTTTGGTACAGGTAGCAACGGCCTTAAAATAAATAAATATTTTTGCCACTCGCTAAAATTGAAATCTCATAGAAAAATCGAAGGAGTTTGAACAGGGTGTCTTCCTTAACTGGGAAACCTGGAAATTTCAGAGAACTTTTTTAAAGTCAGGGACTATTTTTGAGAGCGTGCTAAATTTTTGTTTGCAATGCTAAATAGAATAACAATGATTCCTTGTTTATAAAAGTAGCTCTTTAACTATAGTCTTGAACTATTTGATTGAAAATTCGTTTTTTTTTTGTTTGTATTTAATTTTTTTACCTGAAAATTTAAATATTCTATTCTTTAAACGCTTTTGTTAATAATTAATTTCTTTTCGTTAAAGATTTTGTTTTCACTGAAAATGTAACTTTCAGTTGAATATGCCATCAATTTAGTTAAAAATTCATCTACTTGGTTGAACAATACTTTTTTCAACTGAAAATTCAACTATTCAATTTTTGGTTGAAAATTGATCTTTTTTAATTGAAAATTCGTATTTTTTGGTAGAAATTAATCTTCTTGGTTGAAAATTCCACTATTCCAGTTAAAGATTCATGATTTTGAATGAAAATTCATCTTTTTGTTTCAAATTCAACTATTCCAGTTCAAAAATTCATTATTTTAGTTGAAAATTTATCAATTTGGTAGAAAATTAATTTTTTAAACTAAAAATTCAACTACTCAATTTTTGGTTGAAAATTCATCTTTTCTTGTTAGAAATTCAGGTATTTTGTTGAAAAATCGTCTTTTTGATAGAAAATTAATCTTCTTGTTTGAAAATTCATCTTCTTGGTTGAAAATTCAAGTATTTCAGTTCAACACTTGGTTGAAAGTTAAACTCTTTTGTTAAAAATGCATCTTTTTTGTTGAAAACTCATCTATTTCAGTTAAAAATTCATCAAATTTGTTTTTCTTTTGTGGAAAATAAATTTTTTAACTGAAAATTTAACTGTTTCATTTTTGTGTGAAAACTGATCTTTTTTAGTAAAAAATTCAACTATTTGGTTTAAAATTGATATTTTTTAGTCGAAAATTCAACTATTTGATTGAGAATTCATGTATGTTGTTGAAAAATCATCTTTTTGGTAGAAAATTAATTTTTTTTTGTTAAAAATTCAATTATTCCAGTTAAATATTTATGATTTTAGTTGCAAATTCATCTTTTTTGTTTAAAATTCAACTATTCTAGTTGAAGATTCATAATTTTAGTTGGAAATTCATCCTTTGGTTGAAAATTAATTTTTTTACTGAAAATTTAACTATTCCATATTTGGTTGAAAACTGATCTTTTTTAGTAAAAAATATAACCATTTGGTTAAAAATTCATCTATCTTGCCTTTTTTCGCAGGAATTAATCTTCTTCGTTGAAAATTCATCTTTACGGTTAAAATAACTATTCTAGTTGAAGATTCATCATTTTAGTTGAAAATTCATTAGTTGGGTTGAAAATTCATTTTTTTAACTGAAAATTTAACAATTCCAATTGAATATTCCACCCTTTTAGTTTAAGCTTCATCTTTTTTTTTAACAATAATTTTTTTAACTGAAAATTTAACTATTTAATTTTTAGTTGACAGTGCATCTTTTTTAGTTTAAAATTCATGTATTTTCTTGAAAGTTTGTATTTTTTGGTAGAAATGATCTTGGTTGAAAAATCATCATATTGGTTGAAAATCCATTTCCTTACTTGAAAATAAAACCACTTTTTTTGAAGTTAAACTCTTTTGTTCAAAATTCATCTTTTTCGTTGAAAATTCATCTATTCCAGTTAAAAATTCATCATTTTATTTAAAAAATTTACCACTTTGATTGAAAATTTGTATTTTTTGGTGTGGAAAATAAATTGTTTTAACTGAAAATTTAACTATTCCATTTTTTGTTGCAACTTGATTTTTTTAGTTAAGAATTCAACTATTCGGTCGAAAATTGATATTTTTTAGTTGAAAATTCAACTATGTGGTTAAGAATTTGCGTATTTGGTTGAAAAATTGTCTTCTTGGTAGAAAATTAATGTTTTTGGTTGAAAATTCAATTATTGTAGTTAAATATTCACGATTTTAGTCGAAAATTAATATTTTTTATTTAGAATTCGAATATTCCAGTTAAAGATTCATTAGCGTAGTTGAAAATTCATCACTTTGACTGAATTTTTGTTTTTTTTTTGTGTGGAAAACTAATTTTTCAAATTGAAAATTTAACTATTCCATTTTTGGCTGAAAACTAATTTTTTAAGTTAAAAATTCAACTATTCGGTCGAAAATGGATATTTTTTAGTTGAAAATTCAACTGTTTGGTTGAGAATTTATGTATTTGGTTGAAAAATTGTCTTTTTGGTAGAAAATTAATATTTTTGGTTGAAAATTCAATTATTCTAGTTAATTATTCATGATTTTAGTCGAAAATTCATTTTTTTATAAAAAATGTAAGTGCTCAAATATTCCAGTTGAAGATTCATCATCGTAGTTGACAATGCATCACTTTACCTGAAAATTTGTATTTTTTTGTGGAAAACTAATTTTTCAGACTGAAAATCTAACTATTCCAAATTTGGTTGAAAACTGATCTTTTTTAGTTCAAAATTCAACTATTTGGTTGAGAATTCATGTATTTTGTTGAAAAATCTTCATTTTTGGTTGAAATCTGTCTTTTGTAGTTTGAAATTCAACTATTTGTTTAAATATTTCATCTATCTTGTTGTAACTGAAATATTTTTACTTAAAAAGTTAGGAATTTTAAGCGGTTTAAATTGAATTTAATATAGTACCCCCATTAGTCTTACCTAAAGTGCACTGAATTTTAAGTATTAGAAGATGAAATAAAAATTGTTTGGAATTATTATTTAAATTCATGGACTTTAGATACATATTCAAGAAATGATTAATTATGTTTTTAATTTTATGTAATTATTTAAATAATCGATGGTGCTAATTAATATATTTAAGAATATTTTTTAACATAATTTGTCAAAGCTTTCTAAATTAAACATATTAATTAAATCCCTAGAAACTAAAGATAAACCTTGTTTTTAATAAACTCGCGAAACTATACACTATCCATACTCCGAGTCGATTGTTTTAAAATATGCGAAATATTTGAATAGCTCCGTACTCGAAAAAATATGCCTCGTAAAATCTTGAAATACCTGGAAAAAACCTGGAATTTTCAGGAAATTTTTTCCCAGGATTTGAGTAGGCACCCTCTCAAATTTAAAATTAATTTGAATCAAAACGATCTATCGGATTTTCTTATAAAATATAGGTAAACCATTTTTAACTTACCGAATTTGAAGAATTGGCATTTTCTCTGAAAAATTTAATCCATTAAATTCAGTCTCTAATTAAAATTAAAATTAGACAGTGTCTACGTTTACTAAAAAAAATCCGGTTATTTGTATCGAAATCTGAAATCTCTTTTTTTTTTAAATCGAAGGAGTTTCACACTTTTTTTTCGGTTCAAACTTCAAACTGGACCGTTTCCCGCCTGGAATTCTCAGAATTTGGCGAAATTTTCTGAGTCTTTCTATAACCCTGAAAATTCACAACTTTTGTACAAAACTCGAACTGAGATGCAAATTCAAGGTTGAAAATCACTAAAAGGTCACAAAATCAGACCGAAATTGTAAAATGCTCGTGAAATTTCGAAGTTATTTTGATATTCAAGATGGACGAATAGCACGATTTTTCGAATTTTAGATCTTTATTTTAAGTGAGAATTTGTCACTTTGAGGAGGAAATTAATCAGTCAGAGTATTTAGTTTTAAAATCTCTTATTTAATTTGATTATTTTGGGTTAAGCTAAAAGCTCTAAAAATATTTATTTGGTTTGTCAAATATTAGGTTAGTTAGGCGGGAAATTCAAATTCGGCGGGAAATACGTCCCTACTTTGAAATTATATTGAAAGATTTTTATGTTTACTATTTATTGATTTCAGGGTCACAAAAGATCAGCAGTTGCTCTTGCAATTAAAAAATTGCAATATGCTCCACCAACTCGTGGACGCAGACTTCCCAGTTCTCTTGTTTCGAAGGGATTTACATTTTCCCAGGGAAAAATCAATTTGGAGGTGACATTGGATAGGGAAATTTATTATCATGGAGAAAAAGTAGCTGCTAATGTCATTATTACTAACAACTCACGAAAGTCTGTCAAGAATATCAAAGTAAGCCTTTTTTATTAATAATAATGTTACTTAAAAATACAACCCTTAATCATTTTTTTTTAAATACATTTTTTGTTGATTTTTATTTTTGGGCAAATGTGCTTAAATTTGTTTTTGAGTGATTAAAACATTTAGCAATGAGTTTTTATTTATTTTTTAGATGTATGTCGTTCAGCATTGTGAAGTGACGATGGTAAACGCTCAATTTTCTCGACATGTAGCCAGTCTGGAAACCCGAGAAGGTTGTCCAATCACTCCTACTTCATCTTTTACGAAACAATTTTATCTTGTTCCTTTGGCTAGCAGTAATAAGGATCGACGTGGAATTGCACTCGATGGTCATCTCAAGGTAGAATATTATCAGTTTTTTTAATTTTTCATAACAGATATTCAATTATTTAATTATAAATCGAAAAAGTACTATATTTGAAATTAGGAATCCAAATATTCCTATCAAGGATCATTGTCCTTGAAAGCCGCATTGGCTATTCATTGCTTGAATTTGTTGTATATGTTAAATTTCAAAATTAAATCTACAAATAATCCCTTTAATAAGAAAAATCATAGAAAATAGTATGCGAATTAAAAAAAAGGTATATAGGAATAATTATATAAATAAATAATATTGAAATAATTAGTGCAAAAAAGTAGAAAAAAGTATAAATTAGTAATTTATTTTGAACTTCGCACTCAAACATACATAAAAATTGACGTATTTGAAAGGAGCTTCCTTTACCATTCTGCTTATAATGAAAAAATGTTGCAGTAATTATTTCAATATTTCAATATTATCCATTTTAATAATTATTCCTGTAATCGCGGAAAAAATTTAGGCTGTGTTAGGATTTGTTGGCGTTTCACAACAAAAATAATTAATTCATTAAATATCTGAATTTATTAAATACTGCCGAGAAACCCGTAATATCCGAAAATCTTTAATTTTTTTTTGTTTTTGTCTAAAATTCCTATTGTTAATGTATGTATGTATGTATATTTAATCTCTCCCTTTTACGGGTTTGAGGGCATTCCTATTGTTAATGAAAAATCATTAGATTTCAAATAATATTTACAATATTTAAACAATAATAGGGTATATTCGCGTTTTTTAAACCGTAAATCGGTTATTTTATACAAAATGAATCATTTGACTTCAAAAACTAAACTTACAATTTGGAACGATTTTCTGTAATGTTATGTTGGTATTTTCCATGGACATTTATTGTTATTTTCTATAACAAATTATTATATTTTAAAGAATATTTACCATTTTTAACAACTTTAGTTTATGTCGGTATGTTTTATCTGAAATTGGTAGTTTTAAACAAAAATCATTAGATTTAAATTCAATGATTTTTATAGAATAATAAAATTTAGAAGCTTGAACAATTTCGGATTGTGTTCGTGTTTTCTGTCGGAAATTAAAATTGTTATCAAACAAAAATATTACATTTTAAAGAACATTCATAAATTTTGAACCATTTTAGGTTACGTTTTTGTTTTACATCGAAAATTGGTATTTTGATACAAAAATCATTATAATTCGAACAAGATTTAGAATCTTTGAACAATTTTCCATTGTTTAGTGTTTCTCGTCGGAAATTGGCATTTGTAAAAAAAAGTTATATTTAACAAAAGATTCACAAATTTTTAACAATTTTAGGTCATGTTGTTGTGTTTCACCTGAAATTTGTATTTCTAGACATAAAATCATTAGATATAAATTCAATGATTTTGGTTTGAAGTAATAAAAATTACAAGCTTAAAAATTTAAGACTTTGTTAGTTTTTTTCGTCGAAAGACATTTTTATTACAAAATCATTACATTTAAACGAAAATTAATAATTTTTTTAACAATTTTAGGTTACGTTGTCATTTCACATTGAAAATTGGTATTTTAAAAACAAAATCATTATGATTCGAACAAGGTTTAGAATCTTTTAAGGATTTTGGATATGTTAAGTGTTTTTCGTCGGAAATTGGTATTTTTAAATAAAAATTGGACGGTTTGATTGTCAATATACTGTAAAAAAAATATTATATATGGGGCGTTATTTCTCAAGTGTACCCACTCAAAAAGTCAAAGTTGTTCGATCTAAGTTAAACTTAGGCAAAGCGTTGTGCTATTGGATAGTAGTTTATGGGGGCAAAATTTTGTCATTCGGATAAGTATTGACCGAGGGGGAGGGGGTGAAAGTTTTGGGATTTTCGTGGATATCGTCTATTTCGGCGATTTTTAACTCTTCTAATAGCGGTAAAAAAATTTTTGTCCAGTACAGTTTCGATAGAGTTTTTCACGCCCTTTCGATTGGTGCTACGCATTTTTTCAAAAAATAAATATTTGACCTTCAAAAATGAAGGTGAAAAATAAATTTGACTTTTTTTCGAAATTAGACAGGTTTTTTTGTTTTTTTTTGGTCTTAACAGAAAGCTTAGGGTTTTTCCTATAAGACTATGTAGATTAGAAAGTGGGATTCGAATTTGTAATTCACGAAAATAAGCGTTGAGTACTCCGGTACGCGCATGACGCTGGCGCTAGAGCCCCGCGGCGCACCGTGGTGCCTTCATGATACTGTTTTTACGAAAAGTAATAATATATGCTAGTATATTTGATCGCTCACTGCATTTTACAGGGTTAATACTGTCATTATTTAAATATCTGCATTACGTTCACTGATGAATTTTGAAAAAAATGTTGAGTTTCGGAAAATCAAGTTATTGAATAAAAGGTCGGGTCGAAAAAGTGATTTCATGAATTAACTAAAATTAAAGCTTGGAGATTTTTTTATGCTGACGTCTAGTCTTCTAATCTGCCTTTCTTTCAGCCTTTTTTTTTTTTAGTAACAGTTGTTTTCACTTTCTTTTCTACTTTTCGTTTCTTCTCTTTTGGGAAGTAGTCGCATTCCGTGGCTGAGGAAAATTTCTTCAATTGAAGTCTCCCATCTTCAGTAGGTATAAATGCATGGTATTGCAAAGTCCCTTTGATTGTCACTGCAGCACCGAATCTGCTTTTCAGATCTTCAGCAGTGGCTTGGTGATCTTCCTTTCTACTAAAAATGATTTCAGTTTCCTTGCAGTACTTGTTTGCCCACTGAAATAAGGATGAAGCTTCTAGGATGCGATCTTCAGCGGAACATTCTAGGCTAAACCTTGCTGCATTTCGTTTAACATTCGCCCCTATGCTCACAGGCTCATTGCTAATATCCTAGCTCATAAGTTAGATTTCGGAATTGCAGCTGAGTGGCATTACCATCCTACCGCTCATGGTAAGGGAGCATGTGATGGCATCCCTGCAAAAAAAGATTCATTTAAAATCGATTGACTGCAATTCAAAAATAAAATCGTCAATCGACAATTTTGGTGAAATGCAATTCAAGTCAAATATGGTGAATTGCATTTAATATCCAATTGTTAAATCGCAATTGAAAAATTTGTCAGTGAATTGAATTGAATGTCTGCAACTGGAGTGAATTGTAGATATGCAATAGAACCAGTGTGCGGTCTATTGCACTGAATTGTTTCGCAAGCCAATGAACCGTCTTTTGGATTTAATTGACGACTTTCAATTCAAAAAGAATTTTGTAAATGGTTTTATATTATCCAATAGAGTTTAATGTAAAAATGGAGATTGGTCATGCGATGCATCTAATTGTATTGAATCGCACATAAATTTATACACCGGAATTGTTTTTAATTGGAGTTTTGCAATAAAATTTTAATTTATTGATAAATAAAATGATACGTTAATAAATAGTATTATTGAACAGATTTGAGTGGTTAATTGATAATAAGGAATAAAAGTTGTTATATAATTTGTACCTTTGGACTAAAGTTCAGTAAATATTGATTGTTTAATGAGAATAAAAAGTGACTTTGGACATAAATTAAGAATATAATATAAATAATATTTATCGAATTTTGTTGACTTAAAGTACTTATTAAAACTAATTCAATATTTAATGAATAAAGTAAAGTATTTAAATTGGAAAATAATTGAAAAAATCACTAATTGTTGAAATAAAAAAAATATATTTTCAAATTATATGCATTTAATAGTATAATAAATAAGAAAGGTGTAAGTAAGTATACCATTAAGCCATTTCCCTTTCAGGGTAGGCGTGACACTACCTGATTTGGGTAGTGTTTCTAGGTGGATAGTTTCTTGTAGTAAATAACTACAAGTTGGGCTCACCACACCCACGATGTGCCAACAGTACGCAGTATTCTCGAATGGTCACCAATCGAAGTACTAACCGCGCCCAACGCTGCTTAACTTCAGTGATCTGACGAGAACTGGGTTTTTCAGCGTAGTATGGCCGTTGATTTCTACTAAATTCAAAATTAACATACATTTTTTTTAAATGGAAAAATTTTGTCTAATTAAGAGAATGAAATGTATATTTTTTTTATCACATTCATTTGAAAACTGACAATTCAATTCAATTGACATCATTCCGTAATGATGAAATGCAACCAATTGCATCTTTATGAATTAAATACATTGCGTCAATTCAAATCCATTGAGGTACATTCAATGATAGTTCTACCAATTGCATTTAATTGCAAATGCTCATTTCAACATTTCCATTTAAATACAATTGGCATCTTTTATTTGCAGGGATAGGGACGAATTTTAAACGAAATGCAGCAAGGTTTAGCCTACAATGTTCCGCTAAAGTTTGCATGCTAGATGCTTCATCCGTATTTCTGTGGCCAAAGAAGTACTGCAAGGAAACTGAAATCATTTTTAGTAGCAAAGAAGATCACGAAGCCACTGCTGAAGATCTGAAAAGCAGATTCGGTGCTGCAGTGACAATCAAAGGGACTTTGCAATACCATGCATTTATACCTACTGAAGATGGGAGACTTCAATTGAAGAAATTTTCCTCAGCCCCGGAATGCGACTACTTCCCAAAAGAGAATAAACAAAAAGTAGAAAAGAAAGTGAAAACAACTGTTACTAAAAAACAAAAGGCTGTAAGAAAGGCAGATTAGAAGACTAGACGTCAGCATAAAAAAATCTCCAAGCTTTAATTTTAGTTAATTCATGAAACCACTTTTTCGACCCGACCTTTTATTCAATAACTTGATTTTCCGAAATTCAACATTTTTTTCAAAATTCATCAGTGAACGTAATGCAGACATTTAAATAATGACAATATTAACCCTGTAAAATGCTGGGAGCGATCAAATATACTAGCATATATTATTACTTTTCGTAAAAACAGTATCATGAAGGCACCACGGTGCGTCGCGGGGCTCTAGCGCCAGCGTCATGCGCGTACCGGAGTACTCAACGCTTATTTTCGTGAATTACAAATTTGAATCCCACTTTCTAATCTACATAGTCTTATAGGAAAAACCCTAAGCTTTCTGTTAAGACCAAAAAAAAAACAAAAAAACCTGTCTTATTTCGAAAAAAAGTCAAATTTATTTTTCACCTTCATTTTTGAAGGTCAAATATTTATTTTTTGAAAAAATACGTAGCACCAATCGAAAGGGCGTGAAAAACTCTATCGAAACTGTACTGGACAAAATTTTTTTTATCGCTATTAGAAGAGTTAAAAATCGCCGAAATAGACGATATCCACGAAAATCCCAAAACTTTCACCCCCTCCCCCTCGGTCAATACTTATCCGAATGACAAAATTTTGCCCCCATAAACTACTATCCAATAGCACAACGCTTTGCCTAAGTTTAACTTAGATCGGACAACTTTGACTTTTTGAGTGGGTACACTTGAGAAATAACGCCCCATATTAATGTGAAGTTAATATATGAAGTTGCATCAATTAATAAAAATAATGCCCTTGCTTTTATTTTCTATTATTTTAGCTATAATGTAATATGTACTATGAAATACAAAAATTTTGTATTAATATTAATTTTTTATTCTAATTAAAAACTTTTGTGAGAAGAAAAAAATAATAATCAAGCGCGTGTTTGTTTTCTAGTTTTGTTTAAATATTCAGAGAATTTCGGTTTATTTAAATATGTATACTTTTAGTTTAAAAGTACAATATTCTAATTTGTAATTTATTGTTACCTGCATTCACTTTTTAACTTATTTTAATTGTAATTTTTAAAAGAATTTAAATAAATTTAAAAATATTGTTTTCAGGAGGACGATGTAAATCTTGCATCTTCTACGATGGTCGCGGAAGGAAAAAGTCCAGGAGAAGCGATGGGAATCGTAATTTCCTATTCCGTCCGAGTGAAATTAAATTGTGGAACCCTGGGTGGAGAATTAGTTACTGACGTTCCATTCAAACTTATGCATCCCGCTCCAGGTAAATTTTTGTATATCGTTTACTTTAAACCTCACAATATTTAAATTTCAGTCTTGGAGAGTAAAATTTTTTTAATTCGGTTGATTTTAATTTGACACCAGATATTATCAATAATTTAACATTCTACAGCATTCAAAGTTCAATATTTAAAATTTAGAAACTTTCCTATTCAAGTTAAAAAGATATATTCAAAGTTAAAAATGCAGAGCCTGTAAATCCTAGATTTCTTAAGAATTAAAATTTTTGAAGCCTTAAAATTAAAGAAGAATTAAAAGCAAAAATTATTCAAATACTAAACTGAGATTTTGAAACTTAAATATCGAACTTTTAATTCAAATGGAAACTTCGAAGGTTCACGTTAAAATCTTAAAAAATATTTTTTTTTTTATTTCAAATTCAAAATTCCAATTAGAAAGTTGTTTATTTTGAAACGAAACATTTTATTTTAAGAATTCAAATAAAAGCCTAATTTTTTTAAATTTTGAATGGAATTTTCGAAGATTTTACTTTTGAATATTTTCAATTAAGAAGTTTCACCTTTGAATTGAATAATTATTAACCATTTTAGTTTCTAAATTTGGTTAAAATAGGATAAATTAACAATTTTTTAAAGCTTATACATTGTAATCCAGAAATTAGGAAATTTAGCTTCTAACAACTATTTAGTTTAAAAAGAAAACAGGAATTTTATAGTAAAAATTCTTATAATCTCTAGAATATGTCATTTTCGTATTAATAAAATTGTAGCTTTCATTTATCAAATATTTTAAAATCGTTTGTTTCTCGAACTTTTTTTTGTAATTCAATACTAATTACTAATTGTAATTCGATACTAATTTATTAACAATTTGAACGCTTTCAAATTGATTTAATTTAAATTCCAACGCTTTCATGTTTTTCATCTTAAAATCTTTTAAAAGTTTATAAACTTTAATCAAGAAATTAGAAATCTTAGCTTTATGAATTTTTTCAAATTCTAATTCATTAAAAACCTACTCTTTCAAATGCAAAAGATTTCAAATTTTTCATTTTTTAAATTTTAAATATTTTCAATCGACTTTCAAGTTGTCTGTACTGTATAAATTCTATTTTGAAAGTTTGTAAACTTTAATCCAGAAATTAGGAAATTTAGCTTTTTTATTTAAAAAATCAGGAATGTTATGGTTCAAATAATTTTTTCTTTCAAGATTAAAGATTCAAAGGGTTTCAGTTTTTTAGCTAAAATTCTCGAAAAATTGATCACTATCAACTTAATTACATTTTTATTAGTTTTAAAATAATTTCAACTTTATTTAACTTTAATTTATTAAAGCTATTTTTGTTGAACTTTTATATATTAGCTTTAAATTTCAAATATCTTTAATTGATTTTCAAATTCATTGCAGTTTTTTCTCGTTCTTCAAAAAATTATTTATCTGGACGAATCGTGAAAATTTTGAATTTTTGAAATTTGTAATTAAATTGAATGTTTAAACTGCATAAATTTTTATTTAATTCTTCAATTCGTTGATTTCTGGAGAGATTTCAGTTAAATAAATATAAACTTTATGTTCGAAGGGTTTTTTTAACTGAAAATTTAAGTTATCCATTTTTTGTTGAAAGCTGATATTTTTTAGTTGAAAATTCAACTATTTGGTTGAAAATTTGTCTTTTTTATTTGAAAATTCAGCTATTTAATTGAAAATAATTACTTTTGTTGAAAAATCATCTTTTTAGTTAGAAAAGTAATCATCTTGTTTAAAAATTCATCTTTTTGGTAGAAAATTCAAGTATTCCATTTAAATATTCATCATTTTAGTTGAAAATACATCTTTTTGGTTGAAAATAAAGCTACTTAGTTGAAAGATAAACTCTTGTTAAAAATTCATGTTTTTGGTTTAAAAATGATCTAATTCAGTTGAAAATTCATCATTTTAGTTGAAAATTTATTACTTTGGTTAAAAATTTGTTTTTGTGGAAAATTAATTTTTTAACTAAGTAAGAAGTTTTCGAAATCTTTAACTTTCAAATTAAAAATATTCTTTATTAACTTTTAAATTCGTTGCAGATTTTTTCTCGTTCTTCAAAAAATTAGTTATCTAGACGAATCGTAAACATTTCGAATTTTTGAAATTTGTAAATAAATTGAATTTTTAAACTGCATACCTTTTTATTTAATTTTTCAATTTGTTAATTTCTGGAGATTTCAGTTAAATAAATATAAACTTTACTTTCGAAGGGATTTTTCAATTTAAAATTCATACTAAGTTTGATTTGTCTTTCGATTTCGAATGTAAAGCTTTTAAATTCAAAGATTTTAATTTTGATGCTTTCGATTGTAATACCTTAAATATTACAAACTTTGAATTTATATAAAAATCCTTTTAAACTTGAAAAGTTTGGAATTCCATCAATTGTGAATTGGAACTTTTCAAAATTCGCTGCTTTTAAATTAAACATAACAAAATTAATTTTCAAATTACATCATTCTAAACCTTATAATATAGGGTTTAGAGCAATAAAATATATTTACTATTCTTACCAAATTTGAATTTTGTAAATATAGGGCCTATATTTTAGAAAATATTTCTCTAATAAACAAAAATTTCAGGATCCGTCGAAAAGGAACAAGCCACTTTAAAAAAGACCAAGAGCATGGACAGAGCTCGCTACGAAAATTCCTGTTATGCAAACGACGACGACGACAACATCGTCTTCGAGGATTTCGCCCGTCTCCGTCTAAACGAGCCCGAATAAATTCTAGAGACTCAACACGAATCGTGAATGGTACCGCGATCATCAGTACCACGAAATCTCAATTCCCATCGGAGAAAACGCCAACACATCCGAAAATTCGATGTGTGTTTTCTCCCACGAGTGACAGAAATCCGTTACGTATATACGAATTGTGAAATTCTTATTTTTTAACACTGATTAAAAAGTTTCACTAGAAAATGATACTAATAATCTAAAAAAAAAAAGAGAAAAACACCATAAAAATTGAGTTACCATCACCCCCGAATTTCCGTTCGATAGTGGTGGTCGATCCGAAATTCAATTGGGGGTGAGCAAAAAAATATATTTTCAAGTAAGTTTAAATAATTTCCTGTATCTATGTAAGATATAAAAAAACCTCCCGTCTTGCCAGAAGTGACGCTGTATATCTATACTATTTAATTTGTATCTTAACAGTTAAACAATTGTAAATTATGATTTTAAATTTAAAAATCGTTTTCGTATGATTAGTTGTTTGTTGATAAAAAAGAGTAATAACATATCTTGTCTTGTATCGTTAAATTGTTTATTCTCTGACAGAAAATAAAGTTCAAGAAACTCTCTAAAGCTGATGATTTCAACAATTTAGAAAGGATCTTTTATTTCTTTTGTATAAAAAAATATTGTTACAATTTCCATCTGGTTATTGGATTAGAAATTAATCGTACATGTGCGAGTAATATTCCTGATAAGTTTGGATGTACGTTTCTTTTTCTGTTGGAGTCATTTCGGCGATTAATGTGTCGTTCACGTCGGTTATTGCAACTGTTTTTCCACCTACGGTTATTGTGGGGATCGAATCTTCGTCTTCGGACTCCATCATCTCGACATCACCTGGAATTTGTTTTTATTTTTTAATAATAATATAACAATTTTTATTTGGAAGATTGGAACGAGGAGTTGACCACTCTACTTTTATACACGAGATTTCAAGATTGAAAAAAATTTATAAAGATTTCGAGGGATTTAACAAGAATTTCAAAGATTTCGCAAAAATTTCACAAGCATAAATTTTTACAAAAAATTGCAATTTTTCTATTGTACTTTATTACCAGGACATTTTTTCGAAAGCGTGCTTTTTTTTTGTAATATTAAATTGAATAACAATGATTCTTTATTTGTTAAAGTAGCTTTATATTACTGTCTTTAACTATTTTGTTGAAAACTCGTTTTTTTTTGTTTGTAATTGATTTTTTTATCTGAAAATTTAATTATTCTATTTTTGGTTGAAAATTAAAGTATCTGGTTAAAAATGTATGCACTTTGCTGAAAATTCTTTCTTTTAGATAGACCATTAATCTTCTTGGTGGAAAATTAATCTTTTTTGCTTGAAAATTCAAGAGTTCGTTTGCAATTTCTTCCCTCTCTTGACTGAAATATCTTTCTTAATTGAAAATTCAACTCACGTTGAAACGTCATCTTTTTTGGTTGAATTCAACTGTTTTTGATAAAAAATTAACATCTTTTTTAGTTGAAGTATCAACTACTATATTTTTTGTTCATAATTCGTATTTTTTTAATGAAAATTCAATTAATTGGTTGAAAATTAAACTCTTTAATAAAAAGTACTTTTTTTGGCTGAAGATTCACAATTTTAATAAAAAAATTTTGTATTTGGTTGAAAAATGAGCTAATTTCTTGAAAACTCGTTTTTTCTTTGGCTGAAAATTAATTTTCTTCACTGAAAATTTAACTATTCCAGTTGAAACACTATTTTGTTCTGAATTTTTTTTTAAATCAATTTTTTAAACTAAAAATGAAATTATTCCATTATTTTAGTTAAAAACTCATCTCTCTGGTTGAAAATTAATTTCTTTTAACTAAAAATTTCATTATTAAATTTTTGGTAGAAATTAATCTTCTTGGTTAAAAATTAATCTTCTTGTGTGAAAATTAATCTTCTTGGTTAAAAATTAATCTTCTTGTGTGAAAATTAATCTTTTTGGTTGAAAATTCAAGTATTACAGTTAAATATTCATAATTTTAGTTAAAAATTCATCTTTATGATTTAAAATTCAACTACTCGAGTTAAAGATTCATCATTTTAGTTGAAAAATATATCTTTTTGGTTCAAGATTAATTTTTTAACTGAAAATTTAACTAATCAATTTTTGATTGACGATTTATCTTTTTTTAGGTGAAAATTCATATATTTTGTTGAAAATTCGTCCTCTTTAGGAGAAATCAATATTTGTTGGTTCAAAATGCAACTATTTCAGTTAAAGATTCATCACTTTAGTAAAAAATTCATCAGTTTGGTTAACATTTTTTTTAATTGAAAATTTAAATTATCCATTTTTGGTTGAAAACTGATCTTTTTTAGTTAAAAATTATACTATGTGGTTGAAAAATTTGTCTTTTTTAGTCGAAAATTCAGCGACTTCGTTGAAAATTAATACCTTTGTTGAAAAATCGCTTTTTTGTTAGAAAATTCGTCTTGTTTTAAAATTAATCTTTTTGTTTAAAAATGCATCTTTTTTGTTGAAAATAAAACTACTTTGGTTGAAAGTTAAACTCTTTGTTAAAAATTCATCTTTTTGGTTTAAAATTCATCTATTATTCCAGCTGAAAATTCATCATTTTAGTTGAAAATTCATTATTTTACTTTTAGTACAAAATTCAACTATTTGGTTGAAAATTGATGTTTTTTGGTTGAAAATTCAACTATTTGGTCGAGGATTCATGTATTTTGGTTATAAATCGTCTTTTTTGGTAATAAATTAATCTTTTTGGTTGAAAATTCAACTATTTTGTTAAAAATTCATCTATTTTGTTGAAAAAGCCACATTTTTACTTGAAAAGTGAGGAACTTGAAGCGGTTTGGATTTAATTTAATATAGAAACCACATAATTTTACCTAAATATGTACTGAATTTTAAGTACAAGAAGATAAAATAAAACTTTGTGTCAATTATTATTCAAATTCATGGACTTTAGAGACAAATTCAAGAAATGATTAATTATGTTTTTAGTATTATTTGATTATTTAATTAATCGATGGTGCTAATATATTTAAGAATATCTTGTAATATAACTTGTCAAAGCTTTTTAAATCGAACTGTATGCATAATCCGAGACGACAGTTTAAAAAAATACGAAATATTTGAATGGCTCCGTATTGTGAAAAATTATACACGGAAAAAACTTGTGATACCCAGAAAAACCTGGAATTGTCAGGACATTTTTCCCCAGGATTTCAAAAGTGATCAACCCCCTGGATTGGAAAAAATTCTGAATGATTTTCTTACCAGTTTCGACTGCTTGCATCTCATTAGTTTCTTCATTATCACTACTATCGCTCGATTCTTGAGGAAGAACGGCTTTAACGGCGTTGATATTTGTGCCCCCTTTTTTCTCGTGGGCCAATAAAACTGACATTATATCGTCACCTTGTTTATTGTTCATAGTTCCTGGAGTTGTAGCAGTCGCGGCAGCTTTGTCCAATATACTTTCTTGCGTAATCGCTCCATCGGCCTGAAAATGTTTTATTTTGAGTCAGAATTTCTGGCCACTCAAGAATCAGACAAAAATTTCCAGATCATTTTAATTTTCAAATTGAAACCTTTAAAACTGAGGAATTCAATTTAAAAAAACTACACAAAAAGGTTTTGTTTTGTGTAGATTAATTAAATCTATAACATTTTGTGTACGATATTTTATGTATACATGCAGAAGAAAATTATTTATTTTGTGTTGAAAAATTAAATCTACACTATTGCGTAGGTTTGTTTTGGTGTAGAAATAGTATTTTCCCAAACTTTGAATAAATTCAAATTGGAAGCTTTAAAAATTAAGACCATTTAAAACTTGTATTATACAATTCCAAAGTAGCAACTATCATAATTGTACAATTTTTATTTCGAGGCCTTTAAACAGAAAAATGTCTTCAATTTAAAATTATTCAACTAGGAAGGATTTCTACTAACAATTATTATTCAACAATTTTTCAACGAACCTCAATATACTGATCAAGCTGTTTCAAATTTTACAAGTGATAAGGTACCCAAAATTAATCTTTTCAGTACTATTTGCAATGAAATAAAAGTTTAAACAAACAAAAGAAAATTGCCCATCGTAATTCTCAGAGTTTCACAAAAATCGCTTATATTAATTTTTGTTCATTATTTACATAATGTGCCCAATTTTCAAAAAAGTTGTAAGATTTCAATATTTTTAGTTTTTCTAGGACAAAACCTCATTTTTATAAACATCAAATAACTAAAATATGTTTTAAAAGGTTTCCAAACTGTCCTAAAATTGTGTTGAGCATGTAAAAACTAAAAAAGTAGGATTAAAAATTATTTTATTGTTTGAGATATGTAAAAATCGAATTATGGTCGAAAAATTCTGAAAATATTGAAATTTTACAAGATTTTGGAAAAAAATTAGCGATCTTTGCAAAACTGAGAATTATGAATATCTTGAATTTATTTTAGCTACGTGGAACCTCAAGATCAATCTATTTCACATTTTACACAGGTTATGTGGTACCCAAAATGAATCTTTTCAGCGCTATTTGCAATAACATAAAAGTTTAAACAAACAAAAAAATAAAAATGCCCATCGCAATTCTCAGAGTTTGACCAAAATTGCTAATATTATTTTTTTTCGTAATCTACATAATATGTATGTCCAATTTTCAAAAAATGTTGTAAGACTTCAATATTTTCCGTTTTTCTAGGACAAAACCTCATTTATATGAACCTCGAATTACTCAAATAATGTTTAAAAGCTTTCCAAACTGTCCCAAAATTTGTTTGAGCATGTAGAAACTAAAAAAAGTAGGATTAAAAATTATTTTTGTTTTTCGAGATATATGAATATCAAATTATTGTCTAGAAAATCGAAAAATATTCAAATTTTGCAAGATTTTAGAAAAAAATTAGCGATTTTTGAAAAACTGAGAATTATGAATATTTCAAATTTATTTTAGCACCGTTGAACCTCAAGACATAGATCAATCTATTTCAAAGTTTACACAGGTGATAAGGTACCCAAAATGAATCTTTTCAGTGCTATTTGCAATGACATAAAAGTTTAAATAAACAAAAAAAAAATCAAAGGTGAAAAATCGCTAATATTATTTTTTTCGTGAACTACATAATATGTCCAATTTTCACAAATTTCGTAAGACTTCAATATTTTCAGTTTTTCTAGGACAAACCCTCATTTTTATAAACCTCAAGTAACTAAAATAATTTTTAAAAGCTTTCCGAACTGTCCCAAAATTTCGTTGAGCATGTAGAAACTAAAAAAAGTAGGATTAAAAATTATTTTAG